>CAJHZI010000466.1:2982500-3272500 GCA_905160935.1 Enchytraeus crypticus
ATAAACCTTCCCCCTTAGAATGTGTCCTATCCAACTCTTCTTCCTATTTCTTATTACATTTATCAACTGTCTATCTGTGCCAACTCTCTCCAGAACTTCCTCATTTGTAGCCTTTTGGGTCCAGCTAATCCACTCCATTCTTCTCCAAATCCACATTTCCAATGTCTCCAGCTTCCTAATATCTTCCTTCCTTAAGGTCCATGTCTCACATCCATACAATAGCGTGGTCCAAACTAAAGTTTTCACTATCTTTACCTTTGTGTCTTTCTTTGGACTTTTTGTTAATAGTTCTTTTCTACTACCAAAGGCAGCTTTTGCTTGTGCAATCCTACTGCATATTTCCGTCTCACATTTCCCGTCATCGGTTACACATGTAGTATGACCCAAATATTTGAAACTCCTTACCTGTTCCAATTTCGTACCATTTATTGTGATATTAACTTCTCCTTTATTATTGGACACTCTCATAACGTTCGTCTTTTTTATATTAATCTTCATGCCATATCTCTATGCCGTATCATTCAGCCTATCCATTATCATCTGCAGTCCAGTCTCGCTGCCCGCTACCATTCCTTGGTCACCTGCAAATCGTACATCTTACTAACATACATTGTATATTAGCTATATTAGATTTATAATCCATATTAGCTATATTATGAACTCGTATGTATTATCTATTTTAGATATTTTTGCTACATTAGCTATATTAGCAATATTAGCTAAATTTGGTAATATTAGCTATATTAGATATTTTATAGATTTTAGATATATTATCTATATTACCTATATTATCCGTATAAGATATATTATCTACCTTAGCTATATTAACTATGTTGACCAATAAGTGATCAATAAATTATCCAACAGTGATCACTCAATCATCCAATGATCTAAATCATCCAATGATCTAAATCATTCAATAATCTAAATCATTCAATGATCCCAATCATTCAATGATTCCAATTATCCAATGATCCCAATCATCCAATTATCCAAATCATCAAATGATCGCAATCATACAATGTTATCAATCATCCATTGATACCAATCATCCAATGATCCCAATCATCCAATTATCCCAATCATCAAGTGATCCCAATCATCAAATGACACCAATCATCCATTAAGGCCAATCATCCAATGATCACAATCATTAAATGATAGCAATCATTCAATCCTGGTGTTTCCCATTCCTCTAGAAAGTGAATCGTAATTTCGTTAGCACAGAGCAGAGGTTGGACAGATGTGAGCTATTCTAGTGTGAAATAGGAGGTTTTTACGATCTCTTATCGAGTATATTCTACTTTTATACTAGACTGAGATTCGCTGTAGACCAGAATAGATGCATGCGTGGGCTTGACAGTGAAGTAGAATCTAAACTGAAAGCTGCCTCACGTAAAGTCAAATAATGTGCGACTATTTCTATTACAAGATTCATAAGATTCATGATGCCATACCCGCCCCTAGTCATACATATAGTTAGTACCACAGCTTATACTTAGCACCCAGTACCTATAGTCAGTACCACAGCTGATACTCAGTACCTTCAGTTAGTACCACAGCTTATACTTAGCACCCAGTACCTATAGTCAGTACCATAGCTGATACTAAGTACCCAGTACCTGTAATTAGTACCACAGTTGATACTCAGTACCTACAGTTAGTATCAGAGATGATACTTAACACCCTTTACCTACAGTTGATCGAAATGCAAATTAGTCGGCAGTTTTCTAAAAATAGTTAAGTCCCCAAAAGATTTTCCGGTTACTCCACTGGTGCCATCGCTGTAATGCTGTAAGATTCGAGGACATCTGTACTAAACAGCTAAGTAAGTGCAGCGTTTTATGTTGTTTTGAGCAGAAGTTTGCATAGAAAATATTATGAGTCGAGTGTTGGTTAAACGACTGAAATCCCCATACGCTTTATGTAGCTGCGTAGATGTAGTGCCTATCTACAATATATCCAAATATTTAGAAATGTACTAATAAACTAATACTAATAAAATACTAATTTATTCAAGAAATATCTAAGTAATTGCGCTAAGAAAGCAATCATATTTAAAATACTAATTAATTATAAATTAAGTAAATATTTATGTTGTAACACAATTTAACATCACAAATAAGGCTTAAAGTGAAGTCTTACTATGATATGTTTTATAAACTTGCTATTTAATGTATAGTATATATATATATCTTATATGTATTTACTATAGGAAGCGCTGATAGGGACTTAGCATCAGGGGAGGCTTCAGACACCGCTAAATTATCAGCCAATATTTTCCAATCAACCGACAGCAGTACCAGATCCACTGCAGAATCAATGCCGGTGACGTCATATCTCGCAGATGCTGACGTCATTGCAGGTAAACCTCAGCCGATATGACGTAACGAGAGTGTTGGGGTCACTTTGTCAACAACAATAGCAGGATCCCCTATTCGTAACACGTTCATAATCAACAAAAACGTTTTAGCTCGATGTTTTCTTGGGTTATATGACACTTACTTTCATGCTCTTGTTTATCCTATTATTACGATTATACGGTAACTTTTTATTTTGTTTTGCTTTTTGCTTTTTCTCCTGGTTACACTTAAAGAATTTACCATTGATTGATTGGTTGGTTGATTGATTGATTGATTGATCGATCGATCGATTGGTTGATCGTTCTATTGATCGATTGATTTATTGATTGAAATGATTTATTGATTGGTTGATTCATCGATTGATTGAAGCAGATCCCAGCGACGAAGAACTGAACAAGACTCTAGCGCACATGTATGACCTGATCAATGAAGAGGGAGAGGTCAAGTACCCACTGGTCGATGACCTCATGGAACTCAGGGACCTTAACGATATTCTCGACTTCCTGGAAGATGAAAGTGGAACAACCACCTCTAAAGATGAGTCTGATTTCCAGAACATATCGAATAAGAATTGGAAATATGAAAGTTCAGAGAAAAAAGAAAGACCTGAAAAATCAGAAGTTGACATGAAGACTGAGTGGAAAGAGAGATCTACAGAGCCGGGTTATTATGTGCACTAATAATAAATCAGAGAGATTAATTAATTAATTATTTCATTCACTCATTCATTCATTCATTATTTCTTTCTTGCAATGTTCTTAAAACTCTATTTCTCTTGCAATAGAGTTTTAAGAACATTGCAAGGTCGAAATAAATATTATAACATAACATAACAGTTTCTGAGTCAGGAAGCAAATTATTGCTTGTTTAAGACTCATTAAAACACAATAAAAACTAAAAAACTAGACCTACACAATTAACTATCAAAAAGCATAAAGTCCCCTATACATGTACTTAACTAACACAATATAACACAATAGACATATTTAGGCTAGATATGACATTAAACAGTGTTTACAGAAAAGCAAGGTAAACAGCTATTTGAATGAAAAAATAGCTTTATTTTCTGTTTTAGACCTAGCCTAATGACACATATCTATACAACCTAAAATACCTAATTAGGGTCCACTATCTAACAAGTAATTTTACACATTGAGCAATATTACACCAACTTCTTATATTTATCGTACAAATTTTTAAATTGATTTATGGATTTTGCTTCTACAACTTCCTCTGGAAGCTCATTCCAGCTATTAATATTTCTCTGACTAAAAAAGTTCTACGTATATCTAATCTACTTCTAGGTTTAACAAGTTTGTATTTATGACCTCTAGTTCTGCAGCTATTAGTTAAATTAAACCAAGTGTTGTAATCAACCTTACTAAATCCCTTTAGAATTTTGAACACTTCTGTCAGATCTCCCCTAGCTCTTCTCTCATTCAGAGTTACTAATCCTGTATATTTTAGTCGGTTTTCATAACTAAAATTCTTGCACTCTTTAATCAGTTTTGTCGCTGTAGCCTGTACTTTCTCTAATTTATCTATATCTGTTTTTAGATAAGGACACCAAGCTTGGACACAATACTCCAGTTTAGGCCTAACCAATGATTTATATAATTTTACTATTATATCTTTTCTTTTGCTGGTCATAGTTCTTTTAATCAAACCTAGAACAGAATTCGCACTGTTAGCTACTTTATTAACTTGTTCTCTAAACTTTAATGACTTATCTACCAATACACCTAGATCTTTTTCACTATTGGTCGACTTTAGTATTGTGTGGTTTAGAACGTAATTAGTATTTAAACTATTTTTACCCAAATGCATTGCCCTACATTTATCAATATTGAATTCCATCTGCCAGATATTAGACCAATTTTGTATTTTTACAATATCATTTTCGAAAATTCTAACATCATGAGCATTGTTAACACTTTTTGCAATTTTCGAATCGTCCGCAAATTTATTAAATTTAGATAGAATTTCTTCATCTATATCATTTATATATATTATAAATAATAGAGGCCCAGCACAGATCCCTGCGGCACACCACTTTTAACATCAGCCCATTCAGAAAACTCACCCTCAATGCACACTCTTTGTCTTCTATTTGTCAACCAACTCTCTATCCATCTTAGTATATTGCTTGTTATACCATGCGCCTCTAACTTTTTAATTAATCTCTTATGCGGAACCTTGTCGAAAGCCTTTGCGAAATCTAAATACAGAACATCCACGCAATTTCCTTTGTCTAGTTCTTTAGATACTGTCTCAAAGAAGTCTAATAAATTAGTGAGACAGGAACGTCCACTAGTAAAGCCATGTTGACTATTTCTTATTAGCTTATTTACTTCTAGAAAACTAGTAATTTTATCCTTAATGAGGCTCTCGAAAACTTTCCCAAAAATACTTGTAAGACCGATAGGTCTATAGTTTTCTGCTTTGTCCTTTGCACCTTTCTTATGTACTGGTACAATTATAGCCTCCCTGAAATCCTGAGGGACAAACGCTGTCTTTAGACTAGAGTTAAATAGCGTTACAAGGCTTGGAGCCAACTCTTCACTAAGCTCCATCAGCATTTTTGCATGTATCTCATCTGGACCTGGTCTCTTGTTTACATTTAGTGATTTCAATTTTTGCATCATAATAGTATCGTTTACGTCAATATCATGCAATGATTCATCAATACTGCCCTGAAAAACTTTGCATGGCACTGGCATATTTGTCACATTTTCCTTACGGAAACTGTACTAAAGTACTTATTTAAATGATCTGCAGCACATTTATTATTTTCTATAATGTTTCCAGTAGTATCTCTTAAAGGGCCAATTTTAGTTTTAGTTCTTTTGTTTGCATTAGCATAAGCAAAAACCTTTTTGCATCATTCTTTATATTATGAACTAATTTTTTTTCAAAATTTATTTTAGCTTTTCTATCTTCAGCCACTGATTTATTACGCTTTTCCTTATAATCTCTGTATAAAGTTTCATCCTTAATATAACTGTTTTTATATAAAATCCATGCCGCTTTTTTAGCTTTTCTTTTGCTTCTTGCTTTTTTCGTTATCCATTTGCATCTATCTTTATTTTTACTCTTCAATTTGATAAAATCATTTCTAATCATTTTTAGACTTATACTTATTTTGCTCCAGTATCTATCTGCATTGTCTTCACTTGACAAAAGAAACAATTGACTACTTTTTGCATGCATTCTAATTTCTTCATAGTTTGCTTTAAAGTAATCATATTTCTTAACTTCTTTCTTGTCCCAACTGCTTTTGATATGAAACTTGATCATCTGATGGTCACTAGTTTCAAAAGGTTCTCCTACGACAACATCCTGAAGAATGTCTTCTGAGCTTAACACTAGATCTAAATAATTTTTTCCTCTGGTAGGTTCATTGTTAAAAAAAATTGTTCTAAAAAAGTATTGTTCTAAAAAATTATTATTTAAGCATTCAACAAATGGATGAGATGCATCAATTACAGAATTATTTCCCCAATCTAATTCAGGGAAATTAAAGTCACCCACTACTATAACCCTTTTATCTAATAACCTACCTAATTGACTAAACATGACTTCGTCATTTGCCTTATTGCTATCTGGTGACCTATAATGTGAATAAACAATATTTAAACTATAGAACTTTACCAAATCAATTACTCTATAAACTATCTATTTGTAAACTAGTTTATAAGTGTCTGAATTATGATGGTGTAATGTCAACGGTTGTCAAAGATATATTCAATACTCTACAGTTATCTCACTCCTATAATACCAGGCTGTCAAATACAAACTATATATATTCTAATGCCAACTCTGCCTATTCTAAATCTTATATTTATGACTGTGTCTTCGAATGGAACGAAATTCCTATTGATATTTGTAACTCTCGCTCACTAAAATTGTTTATGACTAACTTCAAAAAATAACTTAGTTTATTGCTTGAGTCGTGTTTGTTATGGGTAATTTGTTTTTCCATATCTTTGTTGGTATGTCTTATAATTTCATGCCTAAACGTTTAACTTTTGGGTATACGAAAATTTCTACTTAGTACTAGGTGCATATGAGATTATTTGAATATGGATTTCTGTTTATGTTTATGTAAATATGTTTATTTGCATGTATGTGCATTTTTATGTATATTTATGTGCACACTGCTTATATTCTTTGAGTTCATTTGCTTTGTTCTCTTTTAGTTTAATATTCATTTTTGAGTTGATTTGCTTTTTCATTTTTAGTTTGCATATTCATGTTTTAGTTTGCACTTCTATGCATGCATGATGGGTGATCAACTAGATAGGTTTTTAGACCTCTTTGACGGCCTAGTGTGTGCGCATATTTGAGTGTATTTTTTTAAATGTTTGAAAAATTAACATAGTTCTCACTTATTCTTTCTTTCTTTCTTTCTGTCTTTCTTCCTTTCTTTCTTTCTTTCTTCCTTTCTTTCTTACTTTCTTTCATTATTATTTACTTTCTTTTTTTCATTCTTTCTTTCTTTGTTTAATTCAATTTAGTGTCTTTCGCGAATTACAAATACTGTTCTGTATAGAGGAACAGCAATTGGTACTGAATTGTAGAGATGGGAAACGAACAAAACCCTAACCCAACCGAACCCTAAAATCTAGAATTTTGACCGAACCGAACTCGAACCCAGACTCTGACCGAACCCGAACCGAACCCGAACCCGAACCCAGACTCTGGCCGAACCAGAACCGAACCCGAACTTCGTCCAAACCGAACTGAACCAAACTCTTGTAGTTCCAAACTCTTGTAGTTCCATTGATCTGAGAGTTTCAAATTTGAAACCCTAAGGTAAGTTATGAAGCTTATTATTGGTCAGTTGATAGCAAACAGTGTATATTATGATCATTTTTCTATGGAAGTACACGTGTTTACTAAATCATCTTTATTTGACATTTTTATGTTACTAAATTGCACTTTGTCTCTGAAATATTGGATCCAATTTTAGCCAAGACATTTCCACTTAATTATAAATGTATCTAATATTATAGGCCTATAGTAACAAAAAAATTTAAAAATTGATGAAGCATTCTATTTGCTCGTTACAATCAAGGAGAATATTTCAGATACAATAATAAAGCTAAATATCTATATTATGAACATTTGTTGGTCAACTTACAATATTTTAAGAAATGTACAGAAATAAATACCACTTCTCTCCTTTTTTCATTGTCATATTTTTACCCAGGTGAAAAAACGTGGCAGTTATTATTACTTGAAATTTTAAGAATATTTACCATAAACCATGTTTGTCATAACCATGATTATTAGAAGTAAAGTTAAACTATTGCAACATTATCCAAACCAAACCATTTCGAACTCGAATCGAACTTTTGCGAGTTGGAAAGCAAGCCGAACCCGAACCGAACCCGAACCCTTGTAAGAACCGAACCCGAACCAAACCGAACTTTCATTTTCAACGAACCGAACCGAAGTCTCAAATTGTCAACTGCTAACCGAACCCGAACCGAACTTTCATTTTCAACGAATCGAACCGAACCCGAACTCTGGAAATTCATAAAATTCCCATCTCTACTGAATTGATTGAGTCGATGCGATAGGCTATATAATATAAGTCGTAAATTCGACAGTAAATTTTACTAATTTTACTTCGAAAAGTTACACCCTTTACTTATTGCACATTTAGGCTTCTAATAAAAATCTACTTAGAATTCTATTAGAATTTTCGAATCGAAGATAACAAATTATCTTACACTGTAATAATCCAGATTAAAATAATTGTTTGTGGCTAGAGTAATGCTCAGCTATATCGGCTGTACGCCTGATTGTGACTGAGAATGTATAATTACTTTTGCGTAAACAAACAGATATTACTTTTTGTACAGAGAAATTACCATAAAATGTATTATTACATATATAAGCTTATGTTGCCACAATCTGTGTAATAGTAGTAGCAAAGCAGTTTTAACGTCCGCTTTCTCATCCAAAGATGATGTCAGGGAACATGTGCTGAAACACATGTGCTGAAGAGAAGTAAGGTCATAAATGAAACCCGGTCTGGTGATCAAAAACGGTCCGGATAGATAGAATGGATAGAGCGAAAATATGGCCAGAACGGATAGGCAAACGTAATCTCACATGTATATTGTACAATTGTTTTCGTTTTTTAGCCAAGCACCACAACAGAATAGTAAAGGTCAATGCAGAACAATGTGTACACTGTACAGTGTGTTTACTTTACAGTGCGTACATTGTGTACAAAAAGTCATTTAAGACTCGCTCTCTCTCTCTCTCTGATTATACATCCATCAGGTTAGGTTAGGGAGTTGGCTACTAGAGCCGAAAAAGAACCGAGTCATGGATTAAATGGGATCGGGGAAACTATGCAGGGACGTCACCATAATTAATATACCTCCGTTTTCCTAATGCTCATATGGCACAGAGAATTAAGAAGTGTAGTAAAATTCGTGAACCACCGGGAATCGAACCACGGACCTCTCAACTTGGCCTCGAGCGCGCTAACCATTGCGCTACAGTTCACACAGATACTACACTTCCCAATTATATACTAATGGAATTTATGCCTAAGAATGCTCGATATGCTTCATTGGGCTTAGCATGTCTTGGTTTCGACTCGATTAATATATATCTCGGTATCATGGGGGACAGTATCTATCTATAATCTATTAACTCTATTTCTTGCTACATATTTTTACAGTATTCCTTTGCCCGGGTTACAAAATACTATTAGAATACTAAAATTTATTTTTTCCAAAACCGTTGAAATTGTCTACCCAGATGTTGCCGATTAAAGCAATATTTGATTGATATAAGCCAAAATAAATATACGTCTTACCAAGAGGTTCAGTTGCATCATAGCAGTGAGTTGACGTTGGCGTTTATTGCGAGTAACTAGCAGTGGTATACAAGACGCTAATAGCTAAGAATTTCTCGTGGGATTAGTGTAGTCTGATGCGAGATTTTAGCAGGCTCGTACCGTAGCGTGTCTGCCCTTTTAAATAGCAATATCAATTTAGAAAATACTATACTTAAGAAGTTTTGAAATCCAGCGAGCGGCTACTTTTCTCTCACTCACTATGTTTCGCTCTCTCTCTTTCTCTTGCTCTCTTTCGTTCTCGCTCTCTCTCTCTCTCTCTCTCTCTCTCTCTCTCTCTTTCTTTCTTTTACTCTCCTTTCCTCTCTTACGCTTCGTTTCTCTCTCTTTTTATTCTCTTCAGCATCATCATAATCTTTTTCCCTTTATTTCCAGTTTAACTAGGATCAGGATAGGAATGGACCTTCTCCACCCCTCTCTGTCCAATACTGTATCAGCAGTAAATTCCATAGTTTGCCTTATTTTTCGCATTTTTTCATATTTTCTCTTCTTATTCTCTTACAACAGGAAATTTCTACTCGTTTGCAGAAAATGCATTTCGTATACTGAATGCAAAAGAGACAGATAAATAGAGAGGAAGCGAGAGAGAGAGAGACAGAGAGAGAGAGAGGCATAGAAATGAGCAGACACTGAGAGATGAAAAAAGTGATGGAGGGCTTAAGGGAAAAATACAAGGATCAGAGTTAACTTATTGCTATGCAAAGATACGTTGCTGTTATTATTTTCATGAACTAACCGGGTCAGACCCGATTAGTTCATGGATTTTCACTTTCTAATATAGAAAGGTGTCAGCTAAACTCAATGATTAAAACCCAATGAATAAAAACCCAATGGTTTTTAGCGGAATATTATTTTTTAAATACACGTCGGCTGCAATAGATACATTATCAAGACAATGACTACTAATAACCATGAATTGAAGAAAGAAATAATAAAAACTATACAATTTTATTCTTATTTCGTTGCTTCCAAGCAACGAAAATCTGTTCTAGTTCTGCAGTACTGTACGCACAGTATGTCACGTATATAACTGTAAAAGAATAAAATAATTACAAGAAGAAACAATAAAATACAATAAATAAATTGTAAAACATAAAAATAAAAAAACCATGTAACACAATATAGAACAATTTAATTCAATACAATGTAATGCAATCCAGTGTAATAGAATACAAAACGTACAATACAAAATGGTCAGGTACGGTAAGATGCAATACAGTACGGTACAATACAATATAATACTGTGTCATGAAGTGCAGTAAAGCACACTAGATTATATCTGGTTCCATGCCAGAAAAGGAAGTCCGAAACATTAGTTTAGTTTACATTTATGTTATTGATGTCAGAAAAATAATTTAATTTTACATTTATGCAATAATTTAATTTTACATTTGTATTATTGATGTCAGAAACAATCATTTAATTTTACATTTATATAAAAAAATTATATAAATTAAATAAATTTAAAAAGCTTTAAGCATTAAGCATTTAATTTAACAAATTAAATTTTATTTTTTAATTTTTTATTGATAAAAGTTGAATCTTCTCTTTTTCTTTATTCTCTCAGATGTTAACGAGCTGAACGATTTAGCCAAATCCAGAACCAAGAGGTGGGCACCCACCTACCTCACCTCGTCGGAGCGACTCAACGACGAGAGAAAACTGAGACGTCGCTCCAGTCGGTTGGAACAGCCTGCCCCAGACACGATGTCGTCTTACCAATATGATGACTACAGCGATGGTGACTTAGGTGATGACTCAGCAGCTGACGTTGAAATGACTTCATCGGCCGAGGCTCTCGGTCAGTTAACCGAGAGAAAAGAGAGACTCGATGAAGAGGTACAGGAAGAAATGAAGCTCCTGAATGCGCTGATCATACAGCAGAAGATTGAGAAAGCTCGAGAAGCGGCGATCGACAGCCTGATTAATGGAATACAGTCCGGTAGAATCCAGCTATCAGTCCCAGTGGCTGATAGCAGGATGGATAGGCATGATAGAGTTAGGAGGAGAAAAGAATTAAGTCAAGATAATCCGGTATTTATTCCTGTTCTGTATAAAGGCGTCAGGGGATTCTTTATTCCAGATTTTACGATGACAAAGCGCGATTCCGAATCCATACATCCTGAGCCTCACGTCGATGATGATGATGATGTTGATAATGACGAATGGCAGGCGGTTGTTCCAGAGAGCTATCGAGCCAATCTGTGAATTCGTCCTTCGAGTCATCATTGGATGAGGAATCTGGCGTTAAACCATCTCGTTTTTGTTTAGTTAAAATAAATTCAGTACTTGAAAAGAGTTTGCAGAAAACTAAGCCGTCGAATTAGATGTATTGGACATCAATGTTATTCAATTGAAATAAAGAATTTAATATATAATACAGTAGTTTCTATAATCAGTATGTGCGGGGTTCAAATCCTGGTCTCTCCCGTCACTGACATCGCTTTCGAGTAAGGAAACTGACGTTAACCTCTATTTACGGCTTTACCGTTAATAGAGCCCACGGAAAATGTAATAAAAAATCTCATATCTCGTCTATCATAAGCCGTTTTATTGAGGCCTATGTTCTTGAACCATACAACACTGTCAATGACGCCAGGCAGCCATGAAGAAGCGCCAAATCAATAAAATATTGTTTAAACTGTACGTTTAGATATCAATACCAACATCCCTTTGTCTCGCTATAGCCTATTTCTCTCTTTCTCTATTTCTCTACTCTCTCCTTCTCTCTTTCTCTTCCTCTTTCTCTTTCTCTTTCTCTTTCTCTCTCTCTCTCTCTCGCTCTCTCTCTCTCTCTCTGTCTCTCCAAAATGTCAACTTACATAAAATTATTTCAAACGATTAAACTTTTACTTATTTAAACTTAATTCAATTGAAATAATTTTAAACATTTCAGCTTTTATCACAGTGTGGTTAGTAAGAAAAGAAACAGTTATAACTTTGAAGCAATTTGCAAATCGTTGTAATTGTATTCAAACGTTAACATGCAGTTTTATGCGTCAGTAATCAATAATTATCAAATGTAGTGTTTGGCTATACAGCGCAACATTCGTCTAAAATCTCGAAAATACGTTTGACGAGGTTTGGGACACACTGTACACATTTCTAATGTCTTTTTCTACATATCAATTATCCTAAATTCATTTGTCAGATTTACGTTTTAAAATATTTTCCATTTCCATTGTTTTTCAATTAATGAACGGACCACTAAATGTCTCAATAGCTCAGTATGCTCACTGGTCAATGAGCCACTGAATGTCTTAATAGATTAGTATGCTCACTGGTCACTGAGCCACTGAATGTCTCAATGTCTCAGTGTGCTCACTGGTCACTGAGACACTGAATGTCTCAATGGCTCAGTATGCTCACACAAGCAAAGCAACAGTTCAGTGTGGAGCGACAAGTAATGATCTATAAATGGCTGTTCTTGAGGTCGTAGACTCGTAGAATCAAATCTGAGCCGATCGACCTGATTAAGATATATATTTAGAATTTATTATCTCTCCAAAAACACGAAACGTCATCCTACGGAGCGACAAAGGAGCCTGACTATTAGTTCCGTCTAACTAATAGTGTCTTTCACTGGAATGATTAGTATGAATTATTTAAAGGTTAAACAAACCCAATACGCAAAATCATACATTAATAAGGCTGCTTTGCTTTTATTACAGAAAAAATGATCATAACGGGAATTCCCTGAATCATCGTGATGCTCAGAGTATGATGATGTTTCAACAGCCGTAACTTCCATAAGTTTTGAACGGAAATTCCTAACATCATCGCAATTCCCGTAGCTAATAAATAATAGTAAAGCGGTGCCTGATATCTTCTCTCTCTCTCTCTCTCTCTCTCTCTCTCTTTCTCTCTCTCTCCCCATCTCTCTCTCTATCTCTATCTGATCTGTCTCCTCTCTCTCTCTCTCTCTCTCTCTCTCTCTCTCTCTCTCTCTCTGATCTGTCTCCTCTCTCTCTCTCTCTCTCTATCTCTCTTTCTCTCTCGCTCTCTCTCTCTCTCTCTCTCTCTCTCTCTCTCTTACTGTCTTCAACTAGCTCATACCTAATCAACAGTCACTGTGTAGTAATGTGCAGCATGAATTCAACGTCCTATTCTTCACTCAGCGTAGATTTAACGTCCTGTCCTTCACTCTGCATAGATTTTTATGACGTCCTGTTCTAATTCAAAGATATACTATCGACGACGTCTCAAGAGAAAGTGCACTGAAGAAATTCAAAACCATCAGAACGAAATTAAAATTATAAGTGCATTGATATCGATAAGCTTATAACGATAAGCGTACAAGAGAACATTAAATCAAAGACAGTGCAGTCAATTTTCCATGGCAAAAGGCTTCGCAATACTGTATGCTGATATCACACCGAAGTTCACACCTAAATCATCTATCATTCCAACTGTCGGTCTGTTTCTCCTTCTCTTTCCTTCCATTCTACCTTTTTGGCCTCTTTAAGTAAACTATGTCCCATAAAATGTGCCCTATCCAGCTTTTCTTCCTATTTCTTAAAGCATCTATCAAATATCTATCTGTACGAACTCTCTCCAGAACTTCTTCATTTGTATCTTTTGAGACCAGCTAAGCTTTCCCTTTCTTTCTTCATATCCACATTTCCAACACTCCTAGTTTCCTGATATCTTACTTTCTCAAGATCCATGTTTCATATCCATACAATAGCGTGGCTTATGCCAAGGTGTTCATCGTCATTATCTGTTGTTTTCTTTAGACGTCTTGTTAAAGGTTCAGTCCAATTACCGAAGGCTTTTTCCTTGTATTTTTCTTTCTTTACTGTTGATGTAATTGTCTAGCTATCAAAATTGTTTGTTTATGAACTTCAAAATCATTATTCTGTATATAACTTTAATTAAGAACCAAGCAATAAAAGGAATAGAAAGAAGAACTGGACGGATCATATTCTGCATGAGAACGGATGGTGTATTACAAGAGGTACTTTATTGAAGATCCAAAGAAAAGAGGCTAGAGAAAGAACGAGATTTGTGATACTAGATGATATGATAACTTAAGTTATCCGTATGTTGATATGAAGAAAAAGCAGAGGATGAAGATGTGCGAAGGTTATATAATATGGACTTGGCAATTGGAAGTGCACTGAGAGAGAGAGAGAGAGAGAAAGAAAGAGAGAAAGAGAGAGAACGAAAGAGAGAGAGAGAGAGAGAGAGAAAGAAAAAGAAAGTGAGTGAGTGAGTGAGTGAGCGAGAGAGAAAGCGAAAGAGAGAGAGAGAGCGCGCGGGGGAGCGAAAGAAAGGGAGCGAGAGCGAGAGAGAGGTTTAAGAACCGGTTTAATCTGCCCACATCATCTACAGTGCAAAAAATAGTGCAACTGCGAGTCGTGTTTTATTAGCGAAAATTTAACTTGTAAGCCCTTAAACATTCCATTTCTGATCTTTCTGATCATTTCTTGTCCTAACTTAAGTCAGAAGTAAGGAAGTCTTCTTCTGTTATAAGTTATAACCTTTTTTATTGCTCCATCAAAGTGTGGAACTCCATGTATATGTATGAGACGACCATACCTGCTAAGTCACTTATATCTTTTAAGAGTAGCCTAACTTCAGGGGTTTTATCCAACTTTTTGTTTTTTAAATAGGCCTTACTCGAAATGGAAAGCAAAATGCTTAAAACTAATTTTAATCTCAGTTCAGGGCTTATAATGTTTACCCGTGATATTAACACGTTTTTAGTAAATGGAACTGTCGAAGAGGCTCTCATTTTATTTCAATAATCATGTTTTTAAAATATTTGGTATGCTTTTGTAATATTTAGAACCGAATGTTTAATATGTCAAATGCTCATTTTATATCTCCATACATACAAGGTTTACCATGTCTTAGCTATTGCATGTCATATTAATATATACAAGTGATTTTACTGTGCAAGACAAACACATTAAATTTAATTTAATTAAAATTAAAATTAAATTAAAACTTAGTCTATAAATAATTAAAAATATCACATAATGAGGTGACGATCCTCGAACCTCTTTAAAGTTTTATTTGTTCATATTTTATTAGACTGTGTACAATATTACATAATTAGTGTGTATACATCAGCTCTATTTAACCGTTAAAGTGTTAAAACTACAAAATATTACTAGCTCTTATTTTCACGCGCTCGGTTGTAGAGTTTGGACATCTGCATATAATTGTTTTAATCGGTAAAAATCATTTTAAAATACATAGGTCATTGGTTAACATGTACGTTACGTAAACAGCACTCGTCGTAAAAGGCGTCTAAGCAAGAACTGAGGAACGCAAAGGAAAACCACCTCAGAAACTTTATTTTATCAAAACTATTGGCTACGTTAAGGTGTGACTGAGGCATAGCCTTTTGTCAAGCGATTAACTCGTTAATAGATGTAGTGATCTTTATGGAGAGTGAATTACAGTATAATATGTATGGGAATATGTACCATAGACCTGCCAGTTAGCAGAATAATAGAGGGAACGTTGACTAATTATAAAAGTCTTGCATAAGTGGACTGGACCGATCTGAACAACTGCTTTATGACTCATTTAAATATAATGCAGCCGAGATCTAGTCCATACACAATCGGGTATAAATGGCATTTAATGTGCTAAGATATGATATCTACTATATACCAGGGCTAGATTTGCACAAAAGCGAAAAAATACCAATATTAAACGTAGCATCAAAAAGGTAGAGCAATATCAAAAGCCAAAACGTTTGCAAATACAAGTTATAGTTCTCAAAAGATGAAGTCCTTTTATAGTAACCTGCTTTTCCTGTGTTAATCCGTTAAATACTACATGTATACTGTGTAGTTACACATTTTGGTTTAACTAGTCTAAATGCACATGGTTAGCCCATTCTAACAGAATATCTTTATCAGCTTTTAAATAATTGGGCTTATACATATATAGAACTTTTATCTGTATTAGATAAGTATTATTTTATTTTTAGTTATATCTGTATTAAACACCTGTAGTTATATCTGTATTAAGCTCCATATCTTCAAATTTGAAGATATGTAAATCAAGTTTTAAAGCTCAGTCTGCTCAAGGACGAAAGTACATTTGCTGACGTTAACGCCTACATTTGATGACTTAATTATTACTCATGTAGGGCCTATTTGTAGTCGTTTCAAAAGGGTAGGTCTACACTAAAAGGTATGTATAGCTATCAGTTTCACTATTCTGCTTCACAGCTATACTACTTGAAACAACGCAATAACAGTCTATCGAGCCGTCAACAGGAAATTCAAATTAATAATTGATATTGGTAATTAAGCAAAACTAATAGTGGAATTTTTGTATTCTATATTACTGTAGGCCATACAGCTTTATTGTGTAAGAATTTACGAAGACAGTGGCACAGTATTGTTAATTAAGCCTAACTAGATTTATTTCAAATCAAAAAAACTAAATATAAAGTTGTGTATAACGTCAGTTTCATCTCTTGAAATGATATCATTAAATTTCTTTTCTTTTGCATAACCAAATTCCAAACGAATAACAGTGGTAATTGCGCGAAGCTGGATTGAGTTTTTCTTTTAAAAAAGATTCAGCACCTGAATCTATCCAATCAAAATCTGCGTTTGCTGCCATATTCATGGACCAACAGCACATCAGCGACGGTCCAGTTATAAGTTTGATTTATCTGTGATGTCTGATATTCAGAATCTTCAGCATTCGGGTATTTCAAGGTTGTGACTTCTTTGGTTGGATATTTCAAGGTGAAGACTCGGTCATTGCAATGATAAGGGTGTCGCCAATACGGATTGTATTCTTGGATAGCCACGACATCCTAATTTACTATTACATTACACTGCCAGCTTCAAAACAGTTCTTCAACAGACATTTCAACCAGCACAATAAGAAGGATGACTATCTTACTGTGTGAAAATTATATTTCTAATCTTATTTTAATATTTATTTTTAAAATGTAGAAGTCCTGAGGAAATTATTAAATCGATCCAATCAAAAGTACAATTGTATGTTGAAACGCAGATCGGCATTTCGTGATTAAGATTAAAAGCTTTTATGCCCTGGGCTACAGGACATTAGTTTTAGAAGGTAAACATATAGGCCCCATTTGTATTGCATGCACATTTAAGGAAGGAATTTGTAATGGTAGAACGATTCACAGACGAAATTTTCTTAAAACTAAAAGGCCATTTAGTTGAATCGCAAAGAACGAACACTAGATGTAAGCGTTGATGTACCATAGACAACCATTGCTTAGAACAGCCATTTAGCGTCTCTTTCTAGGTTTGAGATGATCTGCCAATTTCGTCTCTGAACACAGTATGGCACAGCATTGACAAGACACCCTCTCAAGAGCTACGAGCAAAGAGTTGTATCTCTTCAAACGTACCGTTGGATGGCCAAGTGGATTGCTAGTTTGCTTGAAAAGCGGGATGCCATCAGTTCATATTACAGCCGAACCGTCTAAAGCATCAACCTTTTGATTCGATTTATGCTTGAGACGGTGAATTGATACGGTGACAAAGTTGATGCGGCGTGAATTTCCGTATCATCCTTGTGATACGGAAATTCACTCATAAATTAGGTTTATACGCTTAATAGTATTCGACTGGCTTCTTCGCGCGAAGAACTCAATCTTCGAAGGCGAAGAAACGTCGATTCGTATCACAAGGCCCCTTGTGATACGGAATTGACGTTTAAATTAGGTTTATGATTCGATTGACTTCTTCGCGGCGGCTTCGTTAGCAGTACTTGCAGAGGTATTTGAGGAGCCGCAATGTCGATGATTACATTGTAACAGGATCGTTCAATTGTAATATCAGGTTGTCAGTGTGCATGCATAATTAATAATAAGGTCTTTGTCCAGGCAATCCAGAGCAAATGCTTAATTTCGAAACACTCTAAACCTGGAAAAACGCTTTATCCTGGAAAAACTCTAAACAGAAGCTTTCTAACATTTTCCTGCTCAGCAATTGCTGTAGAATAATATATAAAATACTGAAAAATCGGACTACTGGAACATACAGAAAGATTAAATTCATAATGGAACAGCAGGCACGTTTTGAATTTAATTTTTTTGATTGGTCCAGTAGTCCGATACAACATACTGCACCTCGTAACACTTGTAGTCGTCCGTACCTCCCACAAACAATATTTCCGTCTTTTCCAGCTACTCCACTAAAATGACATCACTCAACTTTGATGGAAATGGGAAACTTTGCATCGCTCAGTGATGTCGTCTGTTCCAAGCAATCTTTTCCTTTTACAGTCATACATTTCTGGTTGAGCATGTCGTAAAATGAAACCATTTTGGATAAGTATTGTTTTGCCAAGAATATTTAGTTTTGGTTTAGGTTGTTAGTAACTTAAAACATTGCTCTGGTAATATAGGACTATAAAACAAGATATAGCATAATAAAACAAGATATAGCATAATAAAACAAGATATAGCATAATAAAACAAGATATAGCATAATAAAAGCTATAACATGATAAAACCCGATATAGCATGATAAAATGCATGGTAAAATAAAATATAGCATGATAAAACAAGCTGATATTAGCATCATTGACTGTTGACACATGGACAGCTAGCTAAAAGCAGATAACGCTTATAATTAGCTGTGAGAAAAAGATTATCAGAGCCCTTGATGCAACTTGTGCAGAAGAAAGTCTATTGAACTTTATTCAAGATGACTTCGAGATGCCCTTATATTAAGGCGTTGTTAATCAATCAACCAATCAATCAATTCAATTAATAAGCATACATAAAAAGAGGCTCTTTGGGATAATATTCTCTAATTAAGGGTCAATGGAAAGCCACGTAGCCTTGCAATCGTTTAAATACTACAAAGGATGTAATGATAAATTAATGCCAACACATAAAATAACACAGCTATAAATCTCCTGATCTTCATAAATATAGGCGTAAATAGTCTTATAGGACATGAATGGTTGACGGATGAACTAATCTGAAGTTTATCGCACATCCGAAGCCGGTAGTGAGAGATGAATACACAATACGATCTTATTAGTCAAGTTGTATCGTATTCCAACAAGGATACCGAAGTTAGTTTATCTCAAGTTTGCAGCAGCCAACAAGGAAACACTATTTTAATTCAGCAGATACATGTACATGTAATGTATAGTGCATATACAGTATATATATATATATATATATATATATATATATATATATATATATATATATATAATAACAGACATTATAGTGAAATGATCAACTACGTTGATATCTATCACTTTAATACCACATGTTAAATCAAATAATATATAATAATATTATAATAATATTTATATAATATATATACATACATGTATATAATAATATATATACATACATGTATATAATAATATATATGTATATATAAATATATCTTAGAGCACTGCCTCCTGGCTACACAACTGAACATATGCAATTATACATATTATAGTACTACAGTGTATAACAGCTGGGTGTTCAACTAGATAGGGTACATTGAATCCTCTAATATAAATCTCTACCTTGGACCTGCTATATGGCATAGCAACGGAGAGAGGAAGAGAGAGATGTTAAAATTGCGACCCTGCTGGTGTAGTTTAGTTAGCGTTGTGGTCTGGTTTGGTTTATATGGTTTGGTTAATGTAGTATGTGCCAGAGGTGGAAAAACCTACATTCTTAAAAAATATGTAGGTTTTTGGGTTTATTTAGGTTTTTCCAAGGTTATTTTGGAAGCTAGAAATCTTTGAATTCAAAACTAGAAATGAGATATGAATGTTGCAATATTGGCTTGGCAGTGATTTGACTACTACCTTAACTATTAATTTCTTGCATTTAAATGTGGGTCAATTTGTCAGATATAAATTTCAAATTTTTACACAATTTTGACATAAAAATACAGATAAAATAGTTACTACTACAATAAAGCCTCTATATATGTACAGAGTACACTCAATGGATTTCCAGTGTACTTTCCAATACTATATTTAGGTGTCAAACTAACAACTTTTTATGTTAGGCTAATAAAACCTGCTGACTTCATAGCGACAAATCATGCGCGGTTACAATAAACTACGCAGTATCTGCCACTGGCTGGGCCTACAGTGTGCTAGCCACGTTTAGCAGTGGTTATATAACTAATATACATGTACAAACAGTAAACAGTAAAACATCTACAACAGTAGTACTACAGTCGTTTAGTAGTGTATGAGGCGTATAGTAGATGTAACTATTGTACAAACGTTTAATTATTGTTAACATTTTGCAAAATAGTTCATTGTTCTTAGTTAATGCAGCGCATAAACGAATAAACAGAGATTTATTATTGGACATGTTTATTAAACGTATTACTTTTAGAACTACATGCATGTCTAAGAACTTACTGCTGTGTACAAAGTACAAACAAAGAAGAAATGCATAGAGATTCAGTAACTAACTAGTACATGAAAGTTAAGGCAGCTTGCTTACAAACTAGTACATAGCTTATTCACTAACTAAAACATAGAAGTTAACGTAGCTAATTAACAACCTAGTACGAATATAGACGTTAGTGTAACTTATTGATTACCTAGTAGGCCTAATGTACAGAACGGTTCAAATTTTAACTAGATTTCGCTACGTTTCATATGTTTTCCTTTTTAATTTGAGGTAGGCAATACATATTTATGAAATTTAAGTACTTTGAATACTTAATATGGAAAAAATACAGTTTTTTAGGCACTGTGCAGTAGTATTAGCAATATTTAGCTTAGCTTATTTGGTGAAACAGGACTGTGAATGTATTTATATATGTATGTATTTTTATGTATGTATTGACGTCCTTGACATTGCCTTATGGCGAGGAACCGGACGTTAAATTCTTATTGATTGACTGATTGATTTTCGTGAATGCCGATCAGTATACATGTATGCAGTAGGCCTAATTGTGTATGATCTACTTAAACAAAACCTATAGGGAGTATAAATATTAAGTAGTTCATCATCGTGACTTAGCTAAACGATCAAATCAAATACATCTATATACAGTTATAGATGTAGACGGTTGACTGGAGCCAGTGGCGGTGTTAGATATTCGATCGCGAATCAGTATGTGCGAGGGTTCAAATCCTGGTTGGCCCGTCACTGACATCGCTTTCGAGGGAGGAAACTGACGCAAACCTTAGCTTTACCAGCTTTTATAAATCATGCTATTGAAGCGTATTAATGTGCTTTTTAAATAAAGATTATAAAAATAAAAAGCGATAAAAATAAATAAGTGTAAAAGACATACAATTACCGAAAGTGCTGATGCAAGACTGTATCTAATGGATTGTAAGTGGCCTGACAAGAAGTAAGTGCAGCGAACCCAACTTGAAAAATGTTTTGCGTAAAAATAAGTGATTATAAAAACATGTAATTATAAAAATAAGTGATTATAAAAATAAATGATTATAAAAACAAGTGATTATAATATAATACACATTTCTAAAAGTATTTGCTTTAAAAAGCAGTAAAGCCGATGGTAACGTCAGTCTCATCACTCGAAAGCGACATCAGTAATGAGCGAGCCCAGGATTTGAACCCCATACATACTGATTCATGTATTATATTTTTATTTCAGATATGCTAGGCCATTCTATACTCTAGAGAGATATATTTGTGCAGTAGTAGTAATTTCTTCGTCAGCTTTTCTACGAAGGTAGACTGAAGTATATTTCTAATATATTCGAATAACATTCGAAAAACTGTGCAAACCAATGAGACAAGGATGATTAAATAGATTCAGCTAATACTAAATTCCTCATCACAAGTCCAGATGGCAATGACCTTCAATGACAACTCCGCATTGGCTTCTGCCAAACTCTCTAAGTTGCTGGCAGTATTTACTCTGATTTCTATTTTCATCGGATCAGTGTTGCCAGCTGCGGTGCCTAGATCACAAGTGGAAGTTCTGGAGCCTAGTTCACACATGGTAGCTTTGGAGCCTGCTCGAGGGTCCATGGACATAACTGTATCCAAACCAACGATAGAGCAACTACTACTACCAGCTGCATCCCATTTCTCTCCGATGATTCTAAACGATGCAGATACGGAAATGAATGAGAGATCGGAAAAAGTTTCCTCAACGTTATTTTCAACCGAACGGACACAATCTCGTCAGCAGGTTAAATCGTCGTCGAGAGGTGAAGTACTAAGCGATGGCACAGTTATAGAAGCAGAAGATAGACCAACAACAACAACTACAACGTGGGACGAAAATTCCTCGACTCGGCTCATCGGAACAGAGGAAACCATGGCTGAAAAGCAATTTGAAAGGATTGTCATTATCTTCATCTTTATGTTTGCTTTCATAGTGCTGTTTTCGTCGTCTTTGTATCTCTTTAAGGTATGTCACGGTCTTGAAAATGAAGATAGCCGGCTTCCTTTAAGATCGAGGATGGATAGAGTTGGACCAGCCCGACCCCACCATGGATCGTTTAGGAATTTCATGGCATGGACGTACAGTCTTCTTCCTTCCTATCCGTTCTGTACCAGTGTTTTCCCTCGCGGCTACGACATAACGAAGTCTCTAAACTGCAGTGTTATTAAACAGGATCTACTCTGGCATGGACCCACACATTGCCCAGATGCTGATCAGCCTCAAACCAACTGTCCTCAAACCTTTCACCGTAGCTCAAGAAACAGTGAATGTTTTGTGAGTCCTCAGAGAGGTGATGAGGCAGTGCAACTCCTGGCGGTTCTGAACGAATCTGGAAGTATCGTTAATTATATCCACCAAATGCCGTCTCTTCCAACCAGCCTTTCTCCTCCAAACAGTTCTTCTCCACTGATACAAGTATATCTTCCTCCATGTTATTTCGATGATCAGGATTCGTTACCTCCATACTCTTCAACAGATTGTATAGCAGCCAATCCACCTGTCAAATGATAGGTTGATCGATTGATTGATTGGGTTCACGGGCAGGGTCTAATGGACATAATTTTCTTCTGTTTACTTGTACTTGTCTTAATATTTACTTGTACTTGTCTTAATATTTACTTACAAGTACCTCTCTTAAATATTTTCTATACATATCTTAAATATTACTTGGGCATGTATGTCTTGCATGGATGACTCAACATTTCTCAATCAATGAATTCAGAATCATCAACTGTATATTGCGCTCATGGATAATCTTTGAAACGCCCTCTGAATGGAAAAGCGGCGTGGAGTCTCTGAAGATAACGTCGGACGCATCTGCGTCATCTGACATTTAAAATGCCTAATGATTTCTCCGCTGAACCTCATCTTGACCGTTGACCATCACTGGGTTATGAGCTTAGTGGCTTCCAGTAAACACGAACAGTTCTCAGTTGGTTAACAGTTCCATTGTCGGGCAAAACCGTTAAACGAATAGAAACTACCTGAAGGTACTCCTTATTTACCGACTTGTCGATAACTGTCTGACATTTACGTCATCAGAACGTCATCATTGCCGAAATTCGGCCTTTCGACAGCTTATTATCTCAGCAATTGACCCATTATGTCTCAGAGAGATTTTGACTTATTCAGGAGTGTTCCGTCAACAAATATTTATTTCTACCTAATAGCTTTATAGATATGATGGTGCTGGAAGTAGTGGAAACTATTATGAACGATAAGTTGACTGTTGTGTTCTGAAGTTTCATTTTAAATTAAGAAAAGACTGTAGCTACGTAGACATTGTTTCACCACACAAAGGATTCAGTACTGTTAGATGTTTACAGTTATTCGTTATACTGTTAGAAAGGCGATCGTGGTAAAACTTTCTGACGGGATTAACAGAATGTTTCATTACAGGCATCACATACCTGTGAAGAACAGAACGAAATATCGTTGAGAAAAGATCTAAATTCGATTTATTTTAGAATGACAGTTGCGAAAACTATACGTAATAGCATTAGCTAAAACGTTATTGGCGCTTTCTACTAGACGGTTTCATGCTGATTTCAAATCAATTCAAGTAAAGTTGTTCAAAAATTATGATTAATTTACGTTTTACAGTTGGCCAATTTATCTTTGTCTTTTGAAACAGATATTTTCAGATATTAAACAATCGTTAAGATATAAATTAAGCTTCCTCCCTGTTTTTCAAAATTCATTTATTATTCAGAGCCCGAAATTGAACAATAAAAGATCAAAACTACTTAAAAAATGAACAGATGTTAATTATAGTCGTTGATTTAGGCTTTGCAACTTTAGCATACTCATAGTTTTAGAAATGTGTCTCCAGCATGCAATTTTCACATTAATGTCATGAAAATGTATGATTAATATTCCCCGTGCTGTGTCCGGATTGTTTGATGAATTCACCAACCGGTGACTGCACGGGTCATAGAAGGCAATTAAAGCACTAACATCCATACCAACGTCAGAAAGGGCATTCGGTTGGTGAGCGCCTAGGCTTCAGAAATTGCTACAAAAATTTAAACGAATGGAGAAGTCTCAAACAGGGGGGATTGACTGAAGATATGATATAGAACAGAGAGGATTTGAGACTGTCTATTCGTATCCAGACCCTAGTTAAACTGGGATAGACTGTCTATTCGTATCCAGACCCTAGTTAAACTGGGATAGACTGTCTATTCGTATCCAGACCCTAGTTAAACTGGGATTCAAGGGAAGATGATGATGATGAAATGTATGATTAATATCGGCGAGGTGTACAGTATCAACCAATTTTGGAAAAGGAGGGTTAAATGGCTCCCTTTTAGTAAAAAATTGACTGCTTTCATATCAATATATAGTTTCCAAGAGACTGAAGTGTTTCTTCAATATCTATGATTATAATTAATCTAGGAAACATATTATAAAGTAACAAAGAAAAACACTGGAACACAGCGATACACTACGTAAGTAACTCTATTGATATAATATGACCTGCAACAAGCTCTAAGCATATAAGCTTTATATATGAGAGAGAATCGTATAAAAATTAATGTAGAAATACTGACAATCACAAGAACAAGTCTGAGATGTTTTCCAAGCACAATCGCTAACACATCACAATTGTCAGCAAAAATCGAGCACAATCCGCTAGCACAATCGCTAACACAATCACTAGCACAATCGCTAGCATAATCGCTAGCATAATTCGAGCACAACGGCTTACATATTTCGAGCATAATCGCTAGTGTTATCCACTTCACTGAGTAGTCGGTCAACTGTTTAAATTCAAATTAAAACATGGCTTCGGTAATCGCAGCAGCAACTGGCATTGTCACAACAGTTCAATAAGTAAAATGTATAAAATAGAATACAAGAGGGCAATAAATATCACAGCCAGTAGAAATTTAATACACGCCTGCCCGTCTCAAAGCAGAACATATCCCAAGTCACCTTATAATATTAGTATTACCCAACAGCATGTATTGATGCCATAGGGCTTCAGAAAGATTAGCTATGTGTCAGTCGAGATCAACAGATTTTGGTGTGATTGCCTTTCAAAAAGTTAGCAGTGCAGCAAAAGATCCCTATATAGCTAACATTAGCTAAATACATTTAAAACTACTAAAAATTACCTATTTTAAGTATCTAAGAAAATGTCATATCAATATAATCTTAAGCATTTTCAGTTTTTATACTTAAGTGCTCATATTCTTTTATTCACAATTAATTCTAATTTATATAATTTTGAGAAAAACCAAACCCATTACAGAAGAAAAAATTACTTACTCAAATGCTCCTCTTCCTGTAAAGCCCCTATTAACATAAATTTAGCAATTTGTAATAACTCAGCAGACCTACTTGATAATTTATTAATCCTTGACTAGTCTCACAATAGGCTTTAACCAATAAAAGTCTAGACTGTTTAATCACTCCATCAGAAATGACAAAGCTGAAAACATTCAAAGAGGCTCTCTCATTCAAAGGCGATACATTTTAAAAAGCCTCCAGGCGGCATTGTTTCTCAAAACAAACTACACAAGACTCTCGACTAGTGTATGTATATTAGTAGAAGTCAGGAATAGAAATATTAGTCTAATTGTAGCTGAGAGAAAATAGCCTTATTACTTAGACAGACTTGCATCAGTTTAACACAGATCTCTCTCACAGCCCTCTGTACCATCAGAGCTACACTACAGACTGTCTGCATGGTAAAATCTAACAGTTGCTTCACCATACCGTATCAAGAACAGTCTCACTTGAAAATGCAGAAAATAGAAGTACTATCAAATAGGATGAATAGCTAGAGAGACTGCATTCATTGAGTTGTAGACATACGTCTGACTTAACAAAAGCTTTCTTTCACTGTCACACAGCTCCATATAGCCCCTTCGTTTCTCACAAGGTTAAGCTTCGATTAACATATCAAAGTAGTCTACATTTTCGTTATTCCATCCGGTATGCAGAATCTTCTGTCATTGAAACTGAGGAATATCATAGTCCATGCTTAGGCATAAAGATTGGTTGCAGACCACATAAAGTTCCTTGTTCAAATACGCTATATGCGTCAATATCCTAACCTATACCAATATTGGTAAGCATCGTTACCACGCTTTCAAAACAACATAAAAACTATAAGATTCTATGCTAGCCGCACCAGCGTTACCATGACTTACAACATGGAACAGCGATTAATATGTAAACTTATTCCATATTTTTATGTAGCGAACCTCGCTGCATTACTATGTCTGCAAGTGTTACAAAGGCATCGACTTGTCATTCATTCAGCAAACACACATCACATAAAGTACGATACAACGCACACATCACATAAATACAGTACAACACACACATCATACAAAGCACACATACAGTGCAACACACATATACAAAGTCTTATGCATATGCAGCTACGTTACTTCGTAGCTCGTGTTACCTACTAATAAGCAGGCAATACTTTTAGCATATGGATCGGACACATACTTTTGCTCAGCAACAAGTACACATAACACACGCTTACAGACAAACAGAAATCTATATGACAGACACAGATAAAACATACACACAAGTATATCACAGACTTATTGTACGGCAGCAAAACTGCAAATGATTCAAATTTCCTATTACATCATCCTTACTCTTCTCACTAAAATCTAGCCATGACTTTATTTACACTAACTGCAAAGCACAGTGTATTACTTGCACTTAGAACGGTTCAAATGACCGCTGAGCAAGAGATTTAGATAGAGTAATACAGGTAAAATACGTAAAACAAACCAGTCGTCACATTACAAACATTGAGTTTCAATTTTATGAATGTATTAAATGCTTTATTCCAAATGATACTTCTTTAAACAAGAGAATGCTCAACTTACATCCTATATAACTTAGTGATGTAGAAGGCAGTTTGGATTAGTTCTACGTTAGTAACAAAACAAAGAACATGAACAATGAGTCGTCGATGCCTTAGTGAGAGTTTCAACTCTGAAACAACGGTGCAGACAATATTTAACTTCTCGACTGACAATAAAATATTCAGTAAAAATGAAAGACTTTTCATGCTTCGATTAAAATTGTACAAGCGTGTAAAGAGAACAATTCCTATGCTTTTTCTTTAAAACACATCAACCAGAATGAATTGACAGTTATCAACCGACCAATAATCTACAACAAATCTCACTCTTGTCTGTATGCATATTAAATCTGCATTTTTACATGTCATGCGCATCCAAAAATCAAAGTGTAACACTCTTGAAACTATGCACCACCATGTTGCACACAGAAACACTGTAGTATAACACGCAAAATGTAAAAAATTCACTGATAAAGTATTATTATAATTATAATACTCGCAATAAGAATACTGGCATCATGATGCTAGATTACAAAGAATGATGCGCATATAGATGTTGTAACAAATGCTGCCTTGACTACCAAACCATCGAATAAATAATAAAACGCTGACTTAGCGACCGCGCTCGAAATCATCATGTGCTAGCACTACTAAACCATTCACGCAATTTAGCAAGCAACGAACGCCCGCATTATACCTCACACAACAAATACGCTATGAAAGGAATATTCAGTTGCGCTATTTAACCGACACAATCCGAGCCAGGTTCTTATAAACCTAGTACATCGGTCATACCTATATTTACACTCACATCTCTTCAACTTGTTCCAGTTCATTGCTGAATGAATTTTATTTGTCTATCATTAAGAAAAACTAAAGTTAACTGTGACAAAGGCCAGATAGTTGGATTATATCACAATGCACAGCTAATCATTATAATTATCAGCTGATGCACGATAAAAAGAGCATGATAATATTATATATATATATATATATTATAATCAATATAAAATAATTAGAAAATATTTCAATACATATATGAATAATAATTGATTAATTACACACAGCGGACCACCTGAATTTCGTGTTCACTGAAATTTCAATACGCTGATTGTTTCAAAAAGAGTATCGTACAATATTCACAATATCCGATTAATCAGGTTGCGTCAACCAAAAAATATACCTCTGAATGAATCCGAAAATTACAATAAGTAAAACTCATTTTAAGACTCCTATAAACCTGCATCTCATTGTAGCCATAAAACTGACTAAATACAATGTCATTAAAATTGTTATCAAAGTTTCAAACTAATATGAATTTATGAACAACTAAATATAGATAGATAAGTAGTATAATTCTAGCTAAGATTGACAAATTAAGATTACACCACTTTAGTTAAGAATTTGAGATTAGATTAAGTTTAAAGTACAATAATCAAAAAATTAACATTCTTAATTAAGATATCAGTCGAGCTCCTAAATAAAATACCATGTAACTATTCTGTTAACACAAAGAAAATCTTAAATCTACCGTGAAACAAAGAAACACTATAAACATCTAAATGAAAACCACACCCACACCCCTGCACCTAGACGCGTGCCAGCCATTACATCTGAGCACAGAGCACAGGCGTGCACACGTAGGTGCGTCCAGGTGCAGAACACATACAAACACTTACACAAACATAGACAAACTAGAAGAAAAAGAAATTAAACTAGACAGGATAGCATCTGTGACTGAATCATTAATTAAATTATTTAACTAAACTTAACGGCTTCACACAAAACTGACAATTACATAGGAATTATCTTAGCTTAGAAATCTAATCGACGCGACAAAACATCCCAAAAGCCACACTGGTAGTAATTGTAATCTCTGAACCTCTTGCAAGAATTATATGAGATGCACTAGGTCAGCACAGTAGCTTACATGAGCTGATAAATGTTTATTTTATTTATTTAAATGATTTAATCATTTCACACAATAGAGCTAAAAAAGTCTCACAAACTACAGCAATTCACATGAAATGAAAAGGACATAGAGGTCCGAAGACTCTAACATGTGCCCAACTTACTAGTTGTAGGTGGGTAAAGTAATCCATTTACAAATAACAGAATATAGTAAGTCAGAGGACTATCAAGAGAGTTCCGAATCACCCAACACAAAAGTGACACCGTTCCTCGCCTCTCTGATGAAACTAATCAACATCATCAACATCATTATCATCCCTTAAATCCCAGTTTAACCAGGGTCTAATCAATCAACTAATCAAACTTAGCTTACAATTAATCAGAAAGTAATTACACATATTTAACTACACCAATAGAACAAATGTCTCTATACTCATAATCAAACTTACTCAGTTTAATTATGATTTTCTCGTGGTAACATGTGATAATACCTGTAGGCAATATCTTTTCATTGTTACCGACACAACTTTAATTAGCAACATATACAAACTTGCCCATGTAAAATTTACTAAAAGTTAAACAAATCGATTCTGTCTCGTTCAATGCTTCATTATCAACTGACTCGACGATTTTCGCTTGGAATTTAATCTAAGAAATACAACTATTGTAAAGTATTGGAATACACTGAAATAACCCTCTACCAAATAAGCATTATAAGAATCAACGCATCATTTCAATCATCACCCAGTAGACTAATTAATTACCTTCATCTATCAGAACAGCAATCCTATCACTTAGAACAACTGCAGACATAAATTATAGTTTTCACGGGGCATGCGAACAATTAAAAAATGACCCTACTGGTAAAAAAAAAATTGTTTCGCCCACCCTTCCTGACCCACTGAAGCAGACAGACCTCAAAGCCCTGCTGGATATATTTAGTTAGCCCCACTATATCAATCAGCCCACCATTCCTGACCCACTGGAGAAGATAGGTCTGAAAGTCCTGCCGGACATATTTAATTAGCCCCACTATACCCACCAGCCCACCATTCCTGACCAACTGGAGCTGGCTGATGATAGGCCTGGTAGGCCCCATACCCCGGCAGTATATAGCCAGCCTGTGGAGCCGCCTGAGCTGGATTCTGCTGAGGGTTAAACATGACGGCTTGAGGGTTGCCCATGGGACGAGGGGGCATACCACCCTGCATGGCTGGGGGGTGAAGTGGGGCAGCCTGGGGAGGCATAGCAGCCTGGGGTGGGGGTATGACACGTGGCTGTTGCGGTACGGCGTGCTGACTGTGCTGACGATAGTCACGTGACGCAAACGTAGCATTGAATCTGCAATGTCAAAACAGCATTCGACTTATAAGAGATCAAGAAACTAGAAACACCGAGAATGCGTAATGTGACATCATCATCATAGTCTTTCCTAGTCTCAATTTAGCTAGAATCGGGCTAAGAAATTCTGAAACAATTTCTGGAGTCAAGGTGTTCACCCAACCAAATTTCCTTTCTGATGTGGGTTTGGATCTTAGTGCTTTGTCGCCTTTTACGACATGTGGAGTCCACAGTTGATCTATTTTTTAGCAATCCAGACACAACACGGGTAAATATTATAAAGAATCTGTAATGAAACTCATATGACAAAATGTAGAGAATCATGTTAGGTCCAACTTTCACAGCTAATCGTTCGTTGAGCATTTAAGTAATATTGATAAGGCATCCATTTCATTACATATGCAAAGATGCTAGTCTGATTAATGTAACATTGAATTTTCTATTCATTACTGTCTGGAAAGTTCATGTGTTTTGAAATTTAAAAACAGAGAATACAGTGTTGATCGGGGCATTACGCTACTCGGCCAAATACGTTTTATTTCAATTGATTCAGTTAGCTTCGACAGTTAGAGAGATTTTAAAACATCTGTTCAAAAAGTATAACAGGCCTTATCACATAAAATAAGTTCATAGTAAGCTAGTTCACCTGTTCTGTAACTAATTTGTTCCCTCTCTATTGACGGTGAACTAGTTCACCGTCAATATAAGTAAAGATATAATAATATCGCATCATCATCATCCTCCTCCCTTGAATCCCAGTTTAACCAGGGTCGGGATACAAATAGACTGCCTCAAATCCTCTCTGTCCTACACCACACCACCAGCCAAACCCCTGTTTGAGACTTCAATAATAAACGATATAATAATATCGTATAATACGTCAATATAATATAAAGTACCGAGAGCTCACAAATCAAGTCACCTAAATAGAAATAGAAGGCTAAAAAGAGCACCCAGTGAATCAGAGCCTGCCTAATGTTTAAACGTCACAAACCTCTTGGCACCAGGCTGAGATCTCTTGTAGCCTCCACCAGCCGAGTAGGGAGTCTTGTACGCCTGCTCCTCCAGCCACTTGGGTACCTCCTGGTGGGACTCCACCAGTAGTTCCACCAGATCCTTCGTTATCGTTTTGTTCTTGTCGTTAAAGAATGATGTCGCCAGACCTACACAGTGGCCGCAGTGAGTGATCGGGTTAGTAAATAGGCATTAAATTAACTGCTGAGCTGAGATTAATGTCGTGTTAGAGAAATATATGAACTTATGAAGATCTTTACTTGTCAATTATCCAACTGGAACATATAACATGTGTCATTCAACGAAACAGTGAAGACAACCAAACAAAAGTGTGATAACTATCAATCCATATATCTTCGTTATACATGTATAATTATAATTGCTATCTTTCACCTGCTTTTCGCCTCTCACCCATTATTTCCATAGATATGAAAAATCTCCAAGTACCCAGTTGTAAGGCTTCACTAGTTGTATACTTAGCTAAAACACAGTAGGCATACACTGTAGATTAAAATCCACCATAGGTATCCAAAATTACTCATTAAAGTACGAAAGCAGCCTTTTAAGCTATTTTGCTTAACCTTATTAAGCTTTTAATTGCCAAGTTAAATAGCATATAGCCGTAGTTCATGACGTATGCAATGCAGTCGTAAGATTTTAAACATGACTTAAACTGTATGAAATACATTTTACTTGGAACAAATGGACTTTCTGCCTCATTATTCTTTATAAATTATTTTGTTAATTCGTATTTGCTCAAAGCATATGCACAGAGTTATTTAACTCTTTATAGTGTCATATTGTTTGTATGTAAAATTGTACTGAGTTTGATTCATTGAAATAAAAACAGTTATGTCCAAAAATGATAATATCCAATAATAGAATTATTTGCTTTACTTTTTACTATCCATTGTGTTCATTGGTTTTGTATTTGGTTAATTTTCTTTAAATTCAAAATTCTCATTAATCTACTATGTGTTTTCAAAACAAACAATCCTAATAAACCAGCATATACGAGAAAAACTATAAGATTTACAGCCGGTCAGCTAGCTACCCACCTAGATTTCCGACACGCCCCGTTCTTCCGATCCTGTGCACATACTCTTCAATGCAGCCAGGTAGATCAAAGTTAATCACGTGCTTGACGTTAGGTATGTCCAGTCCACGTGCTGCCACCTACACAACCAATCAAACACCTCTCTCTAGTCAGTGTTCTACCAAGTGGCAGGTCCACACTACATAATCCTACTCATATTCCGCTTTCATGTGGCATAAAGATCACTCAATCAGAGAGTAAATCCCTCCACAAAGGGTTATGCCTTATCCACACCTTATGCAGCCTACAGCTAGGGAATAATATAGCTGCTGATGATTGTGGTTTAGTTTAATTTGCCTTCCTCAGTTCTAGCTCAGTCACCTTTAAAGACACATGCAGTTTACAGTTTATCTATTCTTCGTGGCCCGGACACAACATGAAGTAATCGAACACTAAGTATCTTGTAAATGGATCAATATAAAGGTAAACTAGGGTCAAAAATTATTTTTCAGATTCTTTTCCAGATCTATGGCAATATAACTTGCGTGATTTTGCACATCGAACACGACAGAATTGGACCACTCACAGCTGTGGCGACCAGTATGGGATATTTTCCAGATCTATATATAACTTGCGTGATTTCATGGAACATGACAGAGTTGGACCACTCACAGCAGTGGCAACCAGTATGGGGTATTTTCCAGATCTATATATAACTTGCGTGATTTCATGGAACACGACAGAGTTGGACCACTCACAGCAGTGGCGACCAGTATGGGGTATTTTCCAGATCTATATATAACTTGCGTCATTTCATGGAACACGACAGAGTTGGACCACTCACCGCAGTGGCGACCAGTATGGGGTATTTTCCGCTGCGGAATGACTTGAGCGCCTCCTCACGCTGTCTCTGTGAGCGGTCGCCGTGGATGGAGTTAGATGGGTAACCCTCGCGGTACAGGAACTGCTGCAGCTGATCGGCTCCCTGCTTAGTCTCCACAAACACCAGCGTCAGGTTGTCAGGTCCTGTACAAGTAGAGAGATAAGTTAGACAGACAACGAACATAAGCGTCAGGTTGTCAGGTCCAGCACAGGTACAGAGATAAGTTAGATAGACAATGAAAATAAGCGTCAGATTGTCAGGTCCTGTACAGGTAGAGAGATCATTAATAATACAAGTTAGATAGACAACGAACGTAAGCATCAGGTTGTCAGGTTCTGTACAAGTGTTCACAGATAAGTTAGATAGACAACAAACACCAGCGTCAGGTTGTCAGGTTCAATACAAGTGTTAAGAGATACACAGTATAAATTAGACAGATAACAAACTCTAGCATCAGATTAGGCAGCTCTCAATTATGTTAATTATTAACAAGCAGTCATGTCAAGGGTAGAGGAAGTAGGATAACTTGACGCAATGATGTCACTAGGACACTGGGAGAGAAGCACGTAAGAGACAGAGAAATGATCGTGATGATATTGGACAAGTGAGATGATGACAACGGTGTTACTAGGACACTGGACAAGTGAGATGTTCACAACGATGTCACTACGACACTGGAAGAGAAGCACGTAAGAGACAAGCAGGACTACCAGATGCTCCGAGCAGATCCAGAAGGAAGGACTTCTTGTCGTACTCTTCCACCCACAGAACTTTCTGCGTGATGTTCTCGCTCGTGCTACCGACCCTCCCCACTGCTAGAAACACATACTTGTTCAGGAAGTCACGTGCCAGGATCTACACAAATCAAAGAAGAAAGTTGATAAAGCTTATGTTAACCTACTACTAATCTACTGTTCACCTACCCTTAACCTACTAAGCTACTGTTTCCTCACTCGAAAGCAATGTCAGTGATGGGGAGCCCAGGATTTGAACCCCGCACATATTGATCTGCGGTCAAATGTCTTACCGACATCACCGTTGGCTCCAGCGAACAACATGCAATGAATACTAACAATCCTAATATATAGCTGGAACAGTTCCTGCTGAGAACATTTCAGAGATCATTGTCTGTACGACATGATAGCACAGAATATAAATACATAATGTTGCATAAAAACACTAGTAAAATACAACACAAAGAACGTAGACATTAACTCACTATAAATTTAATGGCATTCTATATTCATTCATGTATATACATTTCTCAATATAAATGCTAAATAGTCTTATTATATATGACGCTTATTATGTAGGTCGAAACAAAAATTAGGCAAGCCCAATCAAAGAACAAAACAGAGAACTCTGAAAAACATCTGCAGCACATGAAGCCAATTGGATAAACACCTGAATCAGAGTGGACTCTAGCAACAAAAAGACCTGCAAAGTTATTCTCAGAGAATTTATTTTATGGTAAATATCAGAGCATATGGCTTGTAATTGAGATTCTACGTAGGTCCTGGATCAACGTCAATAAGAGCTTATCGACACAAAAGTCCGCCAGTTCATTTATAATTGAAATTTCTTAAAATTCTCATCACACAAAGATCTCCAACATTTCTCAACACGCACATATGAGATACAACACACTTGTATCGAAACAAGTGGCACACACATGGGACAGATAAGCACATATATCTGCAATAACTTATCTGTATTGACTTATCTGGCATACTTATCTGTATTAACTTATCTGAACACACAGCACACCTGTATCTCTTTGGGGAATGTTGCACTGAACATGAGAGTCTGGCGCTTGCCTGGCGCAGGCATCTTATCTTTCTCCACAATCTGACGGATCTGCGGCTCAAATCCCATATCAAGCATACGATCCGCCTCATCCAGAATCAAAAACCTGTAAAATAAATCATCATGCTCTCGATCCATCAGTGTTATGACGCTGAACTTTGAACAGGAACAGTGGACAAAACGTTGTTAGATTGAGAATATCCAAGAGACAAAATCTTAGCAACAAAATCCACATAATATACAATCAAATCATATATATCTATTCAATAGAAAATAAGCTTGAACTTATTTACTGTCAAAATATATGCAAAATATGTGAATTGGAACTAGCACATTAATTACTGTTAATTACTGCTACTATTAAGCATAAAAAGCGTACAAAAGTAATGAAGTATAAAGAATACCACAATGGATAATAAATTATTCGTCTATACTGCTTTGACTAAATAAGCTCATAAATTAAATTTTGTTCACAACTACAGCTGACAAACATCAGACTATAACTACAGAGTCGTGCACTTACTTGACATTATCCAGCCCGACTTTTCCCCGCTCAATGAGGTCAACGAGACGACCAGGCGTGGCCACCATGATGTGACAGCCCAACAGCAGGTCCTGCATCTGAGCGCTGATGTCTGCACCCCCATACACCACGCACACTCGCACATGCGAGCGGTACGCAAACTATCAATAATGTAATAAGACTTAATAATGTAATAACACTAAGTAATGTAATAGCACTAAGTAATATAATAAGACTTAATAATGTAATAAGACTTAATAATGTAATAACACTAAGTAATGTAATAAGACTAAATAATGTAATAAGACTTAATAATGTAATAGCACTAAGTAATGTAATAAGACTTAATAATGTAATAAGACTTAATAATGTAATAACACTAAGTAATGTAATAGCACTAAGTAATATAATAAGACTCAATAATGAATAACACTTAATAATGTAATAACACTAAGTAATATAATAAGACTTAATAATGTAATAAGACTTAATAATGTAATAACACTTAATAATGTAATAACACTTAATAATGTAATAGCACTAAGTAATGTAATAAGACTTAATAATGTAATAAGACTTAATAATGTAATAACACTAAGTAATGTAATAAGACTAAATAATGTAATAAGACTTAATAATGTAATAACACTAAGTAATGTAATAAGACTTGATAATGTAATAAGACTTGATAATGTAATAAGACTTAGTAATGTAATAACACTAAGTAATGTAATAGCACTTGATAATGTAATAACAATTAATAATGTAATAACAATTAATAATGTAATAACAATTAATAATGTAATAACACTTAATAATGTAATAGCACTAAGTAATGTAATAAGACTTAATAATGTAATAAGACTTAATAATGTAATAACACTTAATAATGTAAGAACACTTAATGTAATGTAATAACACTTAATAATGTAAGAACACTTAATGTAATGTAATAACACTTAATAATAGTGATGTTTAGATTCTGTTTTCATTGCAAAAACGATACACAGGAAGCTAAAGAGAGTCGTAAAAACATGTTAGTTATCATTGTCTGAACGTTCATGTTTGCGTACCCAGTCTCCATTGCAAAAGCAAAAGAATCACAGGTTATGTCATACAGAAAAATATATAAGTGCTTTTGTTACTAATATCGTGTCAAATACAAGCAGAAAAAAGTGACAGACCAATTCAGCCGTTACAAAAGTACTGAAAAATCTCAACAGGACTATTTTCCACAGACTTGCCAACTTTGTCTGCTCTTCAACTGAGCTGCATATCTTATGTTCAATTATAAAAATTAATTCAAATCTATAGAAGGAATCTTTTTTGTGCAAGCCTATCGTTCTAATACTAATTATAACTGGATGAACAGTAGCCCATTATGACACTTAGCTCCAGACTAGTGCAGGTTAGTATTCTGAGAACAAACCATCAACAGAGCAGCATGTAAACCATACAAGTCCAGAAACATCAACGATGTACCTGATATGAAAATTTTACTGCTTTAAATTCTCTGAAGATCAATTATATTAGCTAAGTACACTTTAGAGACAAACCATAAAGAAGTTTGACTTAATAGTATAAAAGATTTTAAAAGAACATAAAAGATAAAGGCAAAAGTATATTCAATTTTTTGCAGACCTTTCTGGCTTCATCAAAGATCTGAGTGGCCAATTCTCTGGTAGGAGCCAGTATCAGAGCTAGAGGGTACTGCTTGTCCTTCTTGTACTATATACACACACACATGCACGTGTAATTACTTTAAGATTACTATTAGAATAAGTAGCTTGTTCTTATTGTACTACATATACACGCATTCAAGTGTAATTAACTTTAAGATTAATGCTAGAATACATAGCTTGTCCTTCTTGTACTACATATACAATCATGTATGAATTATTTTTTAACTATCGTTTCTTTTACATCATTAGCATCCTAAAACATAAAAAGGCAGCATAAGGCATCGCCAGAAATTCAATACAGTGTTACACATAATATGAAAATGTATACTGATATTTAGTCACTGCCTTACATACAAAGAATGGTACACTCCTGCAAAGAATATTTCAATACAAGATGCTCAATGTTTCCTCTGAAAGGTTAATTGACTTAATTCCAGTCTAACGCTAAGAGCAGATCATAAATCAGCAGCTGTACTTCACCAGAGATAATACAGCCCAGGTACAAATAATATGATACAGCCCAGGTCTTTGACAGGACTAAGCAGAAGAGACGCAGAGTTAGTAATTCTATAAACAGTTAAACGGATCCTCTACCTTGCCCTGAGCTCCAGTGTTTGGAGGAGGTACAGGTCCAGTGGTGTTGATCTGACTCAAGATGGGCAGCAGGAAGGCAGCTGTCTTACCAGAGCCTATACTCACACAATACATCATAAGCTAAATAAGTTAAGATAGGCAGCAGGAAGGCAGCTGTCTTACCAGAGCCTATACTCACACAATACATCATAAGCTAAATAAGTTAAGATAGGCAGCAGGAAGGCAGCTGTCTTACCAGAGCCTATACTCACACAATACATCATAAGCTAAATAAGTTAAGATAGGCAGCAGGAAGGCAGCTGTCTTACCAGAGCCTATACTCACACAATACAACATAAGCTAAATATGTTAAAATAGGCAGCAGGAAGGCAGCTGTCTTACCAGAGCCTATACTCACACAATACAACACAAACTAAATAGTTAAGATAGGCAGCAAGAAGACATTTTACTAGAGCTTTCATTTCACAACAAAAGCTAAATTAACACCATTAAGAATTGATGTTTACCGTCTACATTAAATACAACTTTCGAGATCGGTCAGACACTTCATAGAATCAAAATACTTATATATTTATCCTTAGTAACATTCAAAGGAATTTTAGTATTTAAATTATTTTAGACTATTGCCATTGACTCCAAGTCCAATAGGCTTAGCTTTTCAAGTACTTTTTACCTTCTTCTACTGAAATACTTATTGGTTACATCATCTGAAATGCAAATTATCGAAATATTTCATCGAAAATGGAGTAATTATTTTCTCAATCTCAATGACATAGTATAATTAATTTGCACGTTTATAGTATTTAGATAACTATATAACATAGTAAATAAACAAATAAATCTATAACATAGTATAACTATCCCAAAGCTTAGTTAAACTGGGACTCGAGGGAAGATGATGATGATGATATATTATAGTATAAAAACTTTAAAAAGTAAAAAAATCTAATGTTTAAAGCGATGTAGTGACGGGCGAACACAGGATTTGAACTCCGCACATACTGATCTGCGGTCGAATATCTTACCGACATAGCCACTGGTTCCAGCCACTAATATATAGTATAATCTCAGAATTGATACACTGAGAGGAAGCACTCCTCAGAGTAATGTATAGCCAATGGAAGAAATAATCAAACAGCAGAACTATTGCTAGTGAAAGAGCTAGCATACCGGTCTGGGCGCAGGCCATCAGATCTCTCTTAGCCATGGCCACGGGTATAGCGTACTTCTGAACGGGCGTTGGTTTGTCGTACTTGCTCAACGTTATGTTGTTCTGTATGATCTCTCCAAGATCAGCTTCCACGAACTGTACGACGTAGTCAACATGCATAATCAATTAATCAAATGATCCCTCGATCAATTAATGATAATCAGTCAAGTAAATCAAATCAATTAAATCAGTCAACACCTCTGGACATAAATTGGATTCTCAGTTACTAGAGCTGCGCTTTGTAGTTCAGTATATGAATAACCAGCAATTGGTGTAGAGTCCCAATTCACAATAATAATAATAATAAAAGTTTAACGTCCATTTCCTCATACAAGGATGATGTCAGGGACGTCCATCCATCACATGTCACTACAAATCGATTCACCCCAAACTATCTGAAAAAACACGTGCTGAAGAGAAATAAAAGATCCTAAACAGTGCCGGTCCGGTGATCAAAAAAACAGTCAGGCAAGATGAAATAAAATCTATGGTGGGAAGCGATGAGTTTTCAACTTACAACGGAAGTGGAAGTAGTAGAACATGAGCGAAGATCAGGAGGCAGAGAGTTCCAAACAGTAGGAGCGGAGAAAGAAAATGAACGTCTACCTAACGAAGTGAGAATATTAGGAATTTTGAGCAGTTTGGTATCAGAAGAATGAAGCTTACGAGAAGGTTGGTATTGAATTAGGAGATCAGAAAGGTAAGAAGGTTTATCAAAAAGGAGTGTTTTGAAAGTTAAAAGAGCAATTTTATACTTAATTCTTTTAACTACAGGAAGCCAATGAAGGTTATTAAGAAGGGAACTAGAGGTGGCCTGAAGCCTCGAGGATCAACAGACAACACGTGCTAGAGTATTTTGAACGCGTTGCAAACGCATGAGAGAAGAGGAAGGTAAACCATATAGCAATGAATTGCAGTAGTCAAGTTTAGAATGAACTACTAAATTGGAAAGAATTATGGATGAATTTTTATCAAGAAATGACCGTATCTGTCTGATTTGACGAATCTGGAAGAAAGATGAACGGACAGATGAGACAGATGAGATTTAAAATCAAGATTTTCATCAAACATGACACCGAGGTTTTTAGCTTTGGGAGTAGGAGTGAGAGCAAGATTTTGAAAATAGATGGAGGCATTGACAATTTTGGTTCTTTGCTGGGGAGTGCCAATTAAAAGATATTCGGTTTTAGAGGGGCTGACAGAGAGACGATTACTGCAAACCCATGAATACACTTTGTCAAGAACAGAAGAAAGGTGTTGCAATTTCAAGTCAGATTGACTACAATCAAATTTAAATATACTTATGGAATCAGATAGTTCTACGGTTTTATGGATAGCTACCACACCATCTTGGAACTGCCGCAGGCATGATACAGTTACAAGTCAGCTGGTTCTAGGACACCGACTGGTGAATATCGAGACGACAACATACGTGTTCTATGTGCTGAGGCACTTCCTCTCCAGTCGCTTCAACCGGGATGTCCTCGTACTTGTTGAAGTTGATTCCAGTTCCTCCGTCTCCAAACAGGTCGCTAACATAGAACACAGTGCAATAAACGCTTACACAGCACTACAACACACGTAAAATATAAGACCTAAACAGTGCCAAGCACTTACACAGCACAGAAACACACGTAAAATATAAGACACAAACAGTGCCAAGCAACTGCACAGCAGAGCAACACACTTAAAACACAAGACACAAAACAGTGTGAAACATTTACGCAACAACATCACATTTAAGTAACAAGAAATGAAACAGACTGCCAAATGCTTACACTGAATAAATGCCAGACAAAGAATGAAATCACATTTACCCAAAAAATGAAGTGTAGAAATCAGAAGATTGCCTCTGACTAAATTATTACTTTAGATATTAACTTAATCAAAATTAGATGACATTAAACTTGCTTAAAAACTCAATAAAATAGCATTTTTGCAATTATTTATGTAAATTTAAAAAATCTTTAAAACTTATACCTAACTATTATTCTTACTAATCTTCTTACTCTAATAACTTTTATCTACAATTCCACAGTGTAACTAAGTTAGAACTTACTGCTCTAGTTTCTCATTCTTTGGCAGAGGTTTGCTCCAGTCAGCCGGCTCGCAGGTTTTCGCCTCGTCAAAATGCGACCTATCGGTGAAAGGCTGATACCTCTCCCCATTCATGTTGTTCCAGTTACCCCCCGGTCCACCTGCCCCATTATACATACCTGCCCCCATACCCCCTCGCCCACCCCCACCATAGGTGCGAGTCATACCCCCTCTCATTCCATTGTCCCATCCACCTCTGTACAATCAATCAATCAATCAATCAATATGCTGTCTTCCTCTCGCTAAACCTTTTCACTCAACCCTATCAAAATCAACAGAAGCTGCCGACAAACAGGAAACTAATGTTAAAGTTGGTTTCATCTTTAGCAGGCTGGTGTCACACACTATTAGCTACTTAAATCAAATTATGAAATGTAGGGATTTATTTCTGTTGGACTTGAATGTAGATATAATAGGCTACACAGTGTAGTCAGATTACATGATGCAATTCAGATAGATAAAATAATGTACTTCTCGAAGACTATCTGATTATGTTTCATATTCCTATCTACGTAAGCTTCGAACGATTATATAAAATTTTATTTTCTATATTAATACATATTATCCTATATTATTAATCCTATATTAATTATAATTATTTTATCTGGCTCTGTCATACTACAGGTGTGTATTACGAAGTTCTTTTAAAGTGTAGCAAGTTCTTCTAGCTATCATATAGTCTATATATTAAGGCCAAAACTAAACCAATAGCTCTTACCTTCCACCAAAGTTACCATCCCAATACGGTGCCGCCCCATTCATGCGAGGATCTCCCATTCTGTTGTCTGCCCCCCACTGACGAGGCAGGGTGGCTGATCCCCAGTTCCCAAAGTTTCCCTGAGGGGGTGGCTGGCCAGGACCACCCCTCGGCCCAAAACGAACACTGTTGTTGTTGTTGACCCCCATGTCTCCCGCAAACTCACGCTCGGCACTCCAAGCACGGAAATCTCTGAATGTGAACAAGCAGGATAACTACATTATCAAAGTATAGATTAGCTAGGAACCTTTCTAACAATAAAACAAGGTTATAGCAATCTTCTAACATTATAATAATGCTGATAGAAAATTCAATCAGAGGTAGTAAAACCTGTTAAACGATCGCTAAAAAATGTTAAATCAGTGAACTACATTTCAGGAAGCACTATAATGCATTCAAAGTAAACTTTAGTGAAGATAAGGCTTAAACTAAAATAAAACATTTAACCCTTTTGAGAACAAACTCTCAAAAGAATAAAAATTAATCAACACTAATAAAATTATTTCATCACACTCCCCATGTTATAGTCCACACCACGATATGCTCAAAGGCGACTCAAAGTCGCATTCAGGCTCTTAAAAAGCAAATGCACTACCAGCGTCATTATTCGATAGAATATGCACAAAGCGTACTACTTTAGCTGTCCATAGTTTTGAATTTAATCAGTCAAATATGAGATAATGTGAATGTCTGCAGCAGACAGATGTTAAACTGCTGCAGACCGCCAGATCTTACCTACTATGCTGACCAGTGCCGCTCCTGTTCCCCGCTCCATAGTTATTTCCCTGACCTCCACTCATTCCTGGTCTAACTCCACGAGGAATTGTGGCATACTGCTGCACATTAGCATAATCTGCAACACACGTAGAATAGTAGCATATTACATGTAATAGAAAAATAGTTATTTTCATTTTTCAACAAAGATAAAAAATTAAAATACAAAGATAAATATAAAAAGAAAGACACAGCATGAATAGATATCTCAATAATCAATACAGACACAGAATCCTATTAACTAAAAATGTAATGTTTTCCACAAACACAGAAGATAGAGTTAAGTTAGAGAGGCATACAAACTGTTAGGTGGAATAAAGTCGTTAGCTGCGCCTGCTCCAGCGTTGAAGTTGCCTCCCATGCCTGGTGCTTTACCTAAACACACCACTCATTTTAGAAAGCAAAGCACAAACCCTTCAACTGGCACTGATAACATTAGACAATATATACGCTAAAAACCAGAGAAAGGACTAAACTAAATTCAATTGCTTACAAACTTTTCAATACAAAGAATTATAAATTACTCTTTTTTTAAATATGCAAATTACAATGAATAAATTACAATTGCATAGTAAACTTCAGTATAAACAATTATTATACTACAAAAATTGTCATTTAAGCAGGCCATGTCCAAAAAACCCCCACATATTCGACTTTAACACTTTTTATGTAATAATTGCCAAACTAATATTATCACCTATTGCTAGTTGATTGTTGATTCATTTTTCTTTGATTCAACACTTGTCATCATCCACATATAACACAACCTCTCAGGCCTACCTTGTGCCTCTAAGTACCACTTACTACAACCATAAAGACCTACATGGACATTTTTTGCTTTCATTAAACAAAATAATATCACTGTTTTCATAAAATAATTTTGTTTAAGTTTTAGCACACTCACTAATGTCGACATTAAAATAACTGTGCACATACCGTAGTGAATCTGAAATCGTTGTTAAAGCATTAAAATATCTGTTTGTACTGTCTCCTAAAATAACCGCACATACTGTAGTACCTCTGATAGGGCTGCTGTTAACACTAAAATAGCTGTACATACCAGAGTACATTTAATAGGGCTGCTATTAACACTAAAATAGCTGTACATACCATAGTACACCTGATAGGGCTGCTGTTAACACTAAAATAGCTGTACATACCGCAGTACATCGCATAGGGCTGCTGTTGACACTAAAATAACTACGTACCGTAGTACATTAGATAGGGCTGCTGTTAACACTAGAATAGCTGTACATACCATAGTACATCTGATAGGGCTGCTGTTGATAGTAACCCCCGGGCTGATTGTAAGACTGACGCGGTCTGTTGCCAACGTTAGCACCGCCATCTACACAAATAGTCAAACAAAGTTCTAAACAACAACTGCAAATGTTGCTATAAAGCTTCTCACAGATTGTGCTGCTATAATTCCTCTCTATAAAGCCCTGTTTAAACAGTTAATGGCAGTCTACATCTCAAAAGCATGACTGTGACAGGGATTATGTAGGATTTGTACCTACTGATCCACAGTCGGAAAACTTGCCATTCAACCAGCTCAGCCCATACGTAGAATGCTATCTAAATCCAAGCTGCTCTTCGGCACTTCTTTAGTAATACGAAGATTGAACTAACACATAGTTTAAATCATAATTAGCACATACATGCATGCATAGATTTGAAAAAAAAAAATTTTCCGCAATAAAATATTCCATAGAAGAAACGTATATACATTACTAGATATTCAAACTTTCTTTAGAATTTTTATATTAATTGATGTACAATAAAATGAATTTACAATAAAATGAATTTACCTACTTCTGTTGATAAGTTAATAAGCGCTTTTCGCTAACACGACATCTATGCTAAGAGTAAATCGATTTCAATCTCAGTTTTCTGCATTACCATCATCATTTTCCCTTGAATCCCAGTTTAAATAGGGTCAAGATAGACCTTCTCCATTCTCCAATTTTTCCATTCGTTTTAGAAAACTTTCAATCAATTTAAGGGATTTAAAGAGAGTAAAAAGATTTTTAGTAAATTCCTAAAATTAAATTCAAAAAATTATCATCCACTTACTGTTGTTGTAGCCACCCCGGCCACCACGCTGGCCTCTACCGCTGACATCCAAACCTGCCATCTGAAGCACAAAACATAATGGATTTATCAATCAATCAAACCTGCCTTCCGAAACACAAAACATAATGAATTAATCATCAATCAATCAATCAAACCTTCCATCTGAAACACAAAACATAATGGATTAGGCCCTCGAGCAATCATATCTGCCATCTGAAAATAAACATAATGGATTAATCCATCGATCTACCAAAGGCAACCAATACTAAGCATTGAGAGGAAGGAAGAAATAGCGTAAACAAAAGAGCAACTAAGAAAGGAAACTTGTAAACGCAGGCTTTTGTCAGGCGCATAAACCATGTGACCAAAGAAAAATCAGGATTTAATACTCAGTTCATCACAGGAAGGGGAAGTCAGAAATATGTTTCTAAGCAAGTCTGACTAATCAATTGGAGCTAATTATATAGATTTTCAGGTTGATGAAAACTCTGATAAATCGCAAACATTTAAAAGTGATACAAAATTTGATGCAAACTAGAAAGGAACGGAAGCTCTAAATCTTAACCCAACCATAAAAACACGTCCTCTATGTCACAAAATAGTAAACTTTACTTTTAGCATCCATCCAACGTATACTGGAGTTCAGGTTAACGATATTCCAGCAAGCATGCAGGTAAAAGACAAAAAAATGCATGCTGTTTAGTCACTGTTCAAAACCGGCACAAAGCCAAAAATTGCGACTGTATACATGAGGTGCTTGGAAATACAGAAACACCTACAGGTATACAAACATATTTAGAAATACACTAAAGTAAACACTTGGCTAGGGTAACAAAGGCATGCTTTGAGACTAGTAAGTCTCACGTCACAATTTTTAACCTCTCATCCAAAGCAGACATTTTAGATAACGTTTAGGTACGACAGATTCATGACGTTATGTAGCTAATCGCGCGCAAATATAAACAGAAACAGATATTTATAAAAAAAACACGGTGACCAATCAGACAATCAAACGACCATGCCCTCAAACGACCAACTTTGACATCGCAGTTCGAAGCACCCGCAAAGCTCCCACAGAACCAAAATTGAGGTACAAAATATTTTTAGGTAGGTGAATATGACGGGACGTACAACTAAGCATACAGAAACGTTTTTAGACAGAAATTGAGAGAAATTGAGAAAGAGACCTGTTGTTCTAGTGCACCCGACATTTTCCACCAATACAATGACGCGTAATGGCCAACAGTCAGGCCAACTTTGGTTAGAAAAACTTCGGGTTAAACCTTGACAAAAAATGCTAAGACAATCAAACAACCAGAACCTTCGGATCTCCTCTAATTGTTCGATTCTATTACTATAATTGTACTTTTATCCACCCAACAAATGCCAACCCGACGGGCAAAAAACAAGTGCCTAAAATAGTGTAAAATTCAATGTATATTCAATGTATAGGGCTACAGAAAACAAGTCAAAAGCTAGGGAATTAAAAGAAAGATTGAAAGTTGATAGCACCTCACGGTCACATATCAGATCAAAAATAATGTAACTATCAACAATTACACATCGTTAAATGGAACTTTTACTAGAAAACATGGCTGGTGACATTCAAAAGACAACTTTCAAAGAGTAGGTGGATGTGTATTCCAGATTTTCAGGGCAGCATATGTTAAGAATAGTGATCGATTAGAAAAATTGCAACGAAAATTTTTACCGAGTTTTGTGAACGTAAGTAGAGCTTGGATGATGCGTGCAGTCGAGAAGGAATACTGGGCATAGGGGGCCTAACAATATCACTTGAATTCAGAATTATACTCATAATTGCAATATTCTCTCTCTCTCTCTCTCTCTCTCTCTCTCTTCAGTGCACTGCCAAGTGGCAGGTTCAAGGTACATATTCATACTCAATGTCTGCTTTCTCGCTCCATAAGAGCACTCCTTAGATCAACAAGTTAATCCCTTCACAAAGTCTATGCCTTATTCATACCTTATGTAGCCTATAACTTGGGAAAATATGGCTTCTGAGGTGGTTTCCCGTTGCCTTCCTCAGTTAGGTGGATTAATTACCATTTAATCCTGCAATATTATAGATAAATTATTGGTGTTTTGCAATTGTTAGGATTCTCACATAACTGCTGACTCCTTATAAGTATGTGAACCATACGGTTCCACGAGGTCCATTTTTAAAGGGCAGTTGGATTGAGGGATTCTCAGCCGACTTCTGCAATGTATGGTTTAGATGAATATCATAGGCTACACATGAGAGTGAACACGGTAGTCCATTTCTAAATTAAGATACTAACATACAGTATAGCAGCTGGTTATTTGAATTTACATTAAGTAACGCTAGATGCTAAAGTATGAGACAAGTTTGCAAACAATCTGTTACAATCCCGCACCAACAGAGCGCATCAGCATGAGATGATCGAGCCTTCTTCCAATTGAAGCACGATTCCAATCGATTTAGCAAAGCCATGCTAAGGACACTCATTTCTCCTTTAAATCTAACCTAATAAGCTTCTTCCGATCTTTGCTGAGCCAATCAATTCCTGATAAATGAATTAAGCAAAACAGGTTTAGGCCTAGATTTTAATAGATATTTGATTTTGAGAGTTTTAAGCAAGAATCGTATACATCCTGCTCCTGAAGTTATTATTTTTGTTTGTATATGTATTTGAGACGTGCCTGCTTCAATTAACTTCTTGCTCGGTGAATTAACCTCAACTGCATAGTGCTCGATATTGTCATTGACAGGCAGCAGTAGAACGCTTGAAAAATTGCGCTTAAACCAGCACGCCTAGTGCATTCTTTCAGTAGCCCAGTAAAAGTCATAAGTAAACACGCATTATATTGAAATGATCAACTATGTTGATATCTGTCGCTTTCAATATCACATGTTTAAACCGTTAGGCAATTAGTCCACTTTCAGTGTAACCAGCCCAATGAATGTCCGCGATTTTACACTATTAAAAGAGATATTTTTACTGTAGTAGTAGAGTACACAGGGATTATCTACGCAGACAGCGTAGTCAAGATCTTGGGGGAGGGATATTTTTAGAGATCTAAGGGGGATTTTTTCGTGCCCATTGCAATGAATAATTCAAAGTAGCCTATATGAAACTCATTAGTGAATGCAATTTCGGTATCCTTTGCATTATCTTACTAAATTACTGAATTTATATCTTAATTTTTAGAAAATGGGGGAGATTTGCGTAATGGGTTTAGAGAGGAGGGGGGAGGCGCCACTGCCTTGTAGTACTCGATCTTCCTCAAGCAGATATAAGTGGAAATACATCCAATAGAAAAGTAACTCTCCCGTTTTATTTATTGTTCTATTAACACAGTAAACTACGAAAATATTCACAATGCTCTTTAATATAAATTACATATGGACGCACTAAACAACACAAACTCCTGGCTTCATCGATCCAAACCCAACAACTAGGTAACAATTAGACTGTGAACACTCAACAGCCGCATTCTTACATAGGAGCTCACAACTGATAGAAGTAAATCAAATACTTAACTATAATTATTGTGCAGACTTGTTGAAAATAAATTACAGCAGGCAATCTCTGTAAATTGAGTACAATTGATTAAATTTATAGCGAAACGATAAAGACTTCAACTCTGAGGTGAGCCAGTGGGTAGAAACCAACGAAAGCAGCTGTAACTCTATCAGTTGTTTGAGTCGATAGACCGGCTCAAGATCAGAAAGAAGATCAAAATCGTGCGCCTTCTCAGCTAGACATCAAATCTCTATCCACTGTCCAGGTACAAATCATACATATGATTACAATCCATTATGTGGTCATATCATTGATCATTTCCCGTTTTGTGTCTGGGACACTGACGAACAGACCAACCGTAAACTGCACTAGTCGTAAGAGGCACCTGAGCAATAACTGAGGAAGGCAACGTGAAAACACCTCAGACGCCATATTATTCCCAAGCTATAGGCTACGTTAAGGTGTGGATAGACTTTTGTGAAGGGATTACCTCGTTGATCGATGGAGTGCTCATTATGAAGCTTGAAAAGCAACATGTCAGTAGAAATATGCACCTTTGACCTGTCACTTGGCAGAACACTAGATGGAGAGAGAGAGAGAGAGAGAGAGAGAGAAATAGAGATAGAGAGATTATTCATATAAAATCCAATTACTTTTTAGTTATTATGCGCTGAAATTATAAAAATAAATCTCAAAACAAATATTTTCAAAAAAGTATTAATTTTATAATTCATCTTATGATTACAAAATGGTAGCATTTCAATATTGTTGCTTAGAGCATATTGTTATATTATTAGAGAGAGAGAGAGAGAGAGAGAGAGAGAGAGAGAGAGAGAGAGAGAGGGAGAGAGATAGAAGGACATAGATGACCAATATACATTAAAACACAAGACATCAAATGTGTAAATACACAAACACTTAGCTGCACAAACACATTCAGCGGGTAAATTTAGTCGGACCATTTCTTTGAAGCTAACAAAGGAACAAATAATGATTTACTGATTGTTAACAGGCACATAATGTAAAAATAAACTGGATATGTGTCAAATTTTACATCAATATATACGTAACATCTGTAAGATTGCTGCAGTGAGATAGCCAAAAACAGAACACTTTGTAATGTTAAATCATACTCTGTTTAAGTGTGACAATATAATGGCCCGTTCACCATCTGAGGAAATGCCAAGAATAGATTCTGATTATACTATAACCACAGCACGGCCATAGAGTGAACATCAAGTTTTTTAAGCAAATGCAATTAAGATTAATTCTAACTTACAATTTTAATTAACCTCCAACTATAATGTCAGTATCTAGTTACATTATAAAAGTGGAAAATTAGGCACAGAAATAATCCACTGCGTTTATTATTATTATTTTACCAAATACTTCACAGATCTAAATTGAAATATACACTTGAAACAGCAATAATTATTTAATTTATATTATATTATATAAAGCTCTCTTTTATTTTACAACACACATATAGATCTTCAAAGAAATTAGCTCAACTATGCAGCATATTTATAATTATGTACACAACATGGCTGCCAAACACTGAAAGCAATCAAACTACAGCTCCATAAAGTTTGAAAGTTATCTATTTAATGGTTATTTGTATATGGTCATAAGTTAAATGCTTTAATAAAGAACAAGATGAGATGACAGGGTCCAAGGCATAAATGCTACATAATATTATAATGATCAGATTATACGAGAAAATTCAGCCACTAGTATTTCATAGATAAGTGATTCAAACCACTTTGTTGATCTAAAAATAAAAATAGCAAAGTGGTACGAAAAACTTTTATATTTAACAATTTCTCTATTTACCTATGTAGCTGAGAGAATGCCCAGTACACATATTGGTCAATTCCTCTAAACTACAACTTCGATTCGTGAAGAGATCTACTAGTTTCAATAAGTAAAAGCTAATTGCAATTTAATGTTAGCATCAGATCCTGATAACAGTACATGTATAGTAAACTAAACTAAACTAGTATTTAAACTGGAATTTAGCATTAGTTTAAACAGATTAAACTACTTAGTCTGGTGAGATACAAAGTTTTCAAGCTATCTACAGCTCTAGGGCTATAATCTTCTTCTATAGGACTTAAATTGATCAATTATCCAAAGGTTTTAATGAGTCAGAAATAAACGTGCTAATTATCAATAGTTCCTATCAACGTGACAAAACAACTAGTTTAATCTAATTAGAACTGGAAGTTAGCGGCATTGTTTTGCTGAGAGAACTGGTACTGCTGGGCTGCAGCGTCTATCTGAGGTATTACGTTCATATCCTCAGCGCCATCGCTGCTGAAGTATCGCTGTATGATATCGTAGGCTTTCTTGTAGATTTCCTCGTTCTCGTGGTTCTGCAGGTATTCAATCTTCTCCAAACCTTATAGCAACAGATATGAAAATTGATATTTACGAATAAATAAATAAATAAAGGTTTAACGTCCGTTTCCTCATCCAGGGATGATGTCAGGGACGTCCCCAACAGCACACATCACTACAGATCCAATTCACCCAGACCAATCAGCGAAAGAAATGTGCTGAGGAGAATGTAATATATCAGTCAATCAAGAATGTAGCGTCCGGTTCCTCACCATAAGGCAATGTCAGGGACGTCTCTTGCAGACTCTGCACTCAGACGCAAAAACACCAACGATGACGACTGAGTATATATACAAATGTGCTTTATTTGTCTTAATCCAGTTTCGTTTGAACGTCAGAGATAAAAAATGCTACGCCTGAATAACAAAGACAGAGCTAAGAGAAATATCATTCTAGAACACATATTCAATAACGGTCAGGACTCATCCGCTGCTATTACCGTCAATGTCTAGTCGATTATGCGTCAAAACTTATTCTGTTGACAAAAATACTTTATACAAATAATATCTTTCTAACTATAAAATATCATCATCATCATCGTCGTCACCATCATCATCATCCCTTGAATTCCAGTTTAACTAGAGTAGGGATACGAATAGACGGTCTCAAATCCTCTCCGTCCTACATATATATATAATATAAAATTTAAATACATGATAAAAAAAGAAAAGTTATATTTTAAAATAATTTAATTCTTAAATTTTATTTCTATATAGATATATATATCTTCTTCAGTGCACTGCCAAGTGGCAGGTTCAAGGTACATATTCATACTCAACGTCTGCTTCTCGCTTCATAAAACAACTCCTTAGCTCAACAAGTTAATCCCTTCACAAAGTCTATGCCTCATCCATACCTTATGTAGCCTATAGCTTGGGCAAAAGTATGGCTTCTGAGGTGGTTTCCCGTTGCCTGAACATGTATATGTATAGAATTTTATATTATGATTTTACATAAATAAACATAAGTTTAATCTAAATAAACTTAAACGAGACAGCTCAATCAGACCGTAGCACTCCTCAACGATGAGCGAGTACATGTTGATATCAGTAACGGCGTTCTGTTTGGCGTCGCTCTCTCCCAGCCTCAGGATGTTCTCCAGTCCTATCAGCGCCACCTGGATGATCTTGAGATCTGCCACGGTGAGCAGATCGCACAGCGGCTGAATGCAGCCCTGCTCCACCAGGAACCTCACTTGCTCTGGCGAGCCACCGGATGTAGCGTTGGTTATCGTCCATGCCGCCTCCTTGCGAGTCTTGAACTCCGCCTTACCGAGGATGTCAATCAACATCGGGAATATGTTAGCGTCAATCACCGCCTGGAAAATAAATAGATAATATCACCGCCTGAAATAGAAAATATTAATACTGCAAATATATGTGTCGATATAAATGCACGTGAATGTATAATAACCCATCGCGCTGCTAGAAACCGGATTACCTAGTTTTGATGCTCTCCTTTCTAATTTATTACAGATTAAAGTTTAGAATGTGCTTGCTGGATAATACTAATACGCTAGTTAAGTGTTTTGATGTTCTGAGTTTATTTTACGTTTATATGCCTAATTCTATAAGTAATTGTCTTAGAGCTTAATTTATGCACAGCCTATTTGCTTTTCTGGTTCTCGTTGCATTGTTGTATGTGTAAGATTCATGTATGGGTTATTATATCTGAAATATAGCAATATTTTAAATTAAATAAAAAATAAATATGTGTGGCCACATCAGTTAGTAACAGAAGAGAGTAAATTCAATTAATTCTAAGCATGACATGAAGAAGTGGCAAACCTAATTCGTTTTTATATAACATCACAAAACATATCGGAAAATTACTTCACAATGGGAATGCCAGTATATATTGCAATCAGTCAATAACATTTAAATACGCAACTGAAACAAAATGGCCAATAGAGAATTTGCAAATGTTGCTCAAATATTGGCAAAAAAGTTTAACATGTTCAGCAGTATCTAACAATAACACTGCCAGAATATTCTATCCAATACAAACCATTATAACAAATTAATAAAAATAAAATAAAATAAAAAAGCAGTTCTAAAACGCAAGTCTGAATAAAAAATTTGACCTAAAATAATAAGGAAAGAAAATAAATAAAATAAGTAATAAAATATTGCGAAAGAATTCAGTATTAAAAACACGAAACAGTTCTATTCAATTATACATAAAAACCAAACCACATGAAGTACGCTTTGAACATCATGTATTGGCTTGAATTATGAGATTCTCTCTCTCTTAGTGCACTGCCTGCTAGCAGGTCCATGGTATATAACGCCTACACTCTTCTCTATCATGTTCTCTCTTCATGTCCACATACCAGTGGATCTATAAATCATCTATAACATTCCTTTTGATATAGCATTATTCTTGGGAGGATTCTGCTTATGACGAGGTGGGCCCCCTATGCCTCCCTCAGCTTCGACTAACATTTACAGGGCAGGGGCGTCATTCCCTGAGAAAACAATCCTGTTTACCTAATTATGAGATAATCCTGCAGCATATTAGACAGTGCATGTGAATGCTTAACCCCTAACACATCTACACTGAGCAGCAAACCTGTATCTGAGCGCGATTCCCTGCAGTGATGTTAGATATAGTCCAGCACGTCTCTTTGCGTATAGATTCTTTGGGATGATTGAGTAGATGGAGTAGAGATGGCAGCACTGAACAGTTGAGAATTATCTGCGTCTGCACGTCGTCGCCTGTTACTATGTTACCCACAGCGCGCAGCGAAGCCGAAGTCACCGTTTGAGACGAGTGTCTGCAACAGTTTGTTCGCACTAGAGGATTTAGTTTTATAAACACTGGAATACCACAGAGGTATGACAAGGATAATGTGTGTTAAATCGAACAGTGAAGGAAACTTTCATAGTCATAAGGCTGTAATATTCCAGTTTCCAATGCCTTCACTATTAGATTTGACACGTATGATTTGATTCTACAAGCTCGAGTTTTAAGATATATAATATCTTAAATATTATATATGGTTATAGTGCACGATATATCTTGTGAGACATTTATAATATATAAATAAGTTTAAAATTAATAGACATGAAAGATCAGTAATTATATAAAATTAAAACGTCAGAGATAGATCAGAGAATTATGTTACATTTCTTTGCAATTGCTTCACTATAATACTCAATTTTACACTTGCTTACAAGAGTTCTTTTAGTCTAACATAATTTAGCTAAACTTAATCTAAACCTAACAGTATGTCAGGTGTTTGAATGCAAATCAGTTGGAACCATGCCGCAGTCTTGTCTGCAAAGTTTAAATTCAAATTTAGAATTTCTGCAAAGGCAACGCTAGATCTGAAATTTACACTAAATTAAATTCAGGTATAAATTTTAGTAGGCTACAAAACAGCATTCAAGGAAAGAAATGAGCCTACGGATAATTAATTAGCAAAAGAAGTCTGTTTTGTAGCCTATAGAACAGCATTCACAGGACAGAAATGAGCTTACTGATAATTAGCAGAAGTTTTGTAGCTTATAAAATAGTATTAACATGACAGAAATGAGATTTACTGATGATTAGCAGAAGTTTTGTAGCCTATAAAACAGCATTCAGAGGACAGAAATGAGATTTACTGATAAACAGCAGGAGAAGTTGTGTAGCCTCTAGAACAGCATTCGCAGGACAGAAATGAGATTTACAGAAGACTAACCGGAGAAGCTCCACCAGTCTTCTGCAGACACCTGAGTCAATCACTGCCTGGATTTTATGGTTTGGTCCATCAGAGAGATAAGATAAAGCCCAGCAAGCATCTGCTAACACATCCGGGTCTTCGTGAAATAATAAACGAGCTAGGACGGGTAGTGCTTGACTGAGCTAAAATAACACAGCAATCAATCAATCAATTAACTAATTAATTGAGCTAGAACGGGTAGAGCTTGACTGAGCTAAAAACAACACACAGCAATCAATCAATCAATCAATCAATTAATTAATTGAGCTAGGATGGGTAGAGCTTAACTGAGCTAAAAACAACACACAGCAATCAATCAATTAATTAATTAACTGGAACATTAGCCAATGAAAATTATGGGTCGTCATAAAACGTGATCCTATTGTTGAACCCTATCTACATCATCTATCAAACACAAATCCAAGCATAAAGACACCAGAGAGACTACAATAGGGCGCATTGTACGGTCTAGAGGCTTAGACCTCCTTCTTCATTAGGCCATTTATCTCAAATTTCTGTAGTTTCCAATTTCTGTCACAATTTCCTTAAAAAATGATGGCGCAAAGTCCTTGTTAAAAAGTAAAATAAATATGCAAATAAACTAAAGATATCAACAAAAATTAATACCGATAACTAGAACTTAATTAATATTAAAAACTTGACATATTCAGAAGACTAATTTATTAAACTAGTCTTAAATTTATTAAATTATTGTAATTTATTAATTATATGACTAGTTTTTAAACAATATTCATTCAGAAGAATAAATAATCACAGCTCTCTCAATAACTCCACTAATTGGCAAGGCACACGAAGGGATAAATATGACAAGAGATAGTCGTAAAAAGAGCTTAACTTTGTTACTCACAGTCTGAAAGTCTGCGGGAGGATTCTTGCCACGAGCGAGATTAGAGAGACACCAGACAGCATTGCGAGTCATGGAGAGGCGAGTCTGCTTCGTCAATAGTCTAATCAATCAATCAATCAATAGATAAATCAATTAATAGACAAATAATAAATCAATAGAAAAATCAATCAATTAATAGATAATCAATCAATGGGTAAATCAATCAATTAATAGATAATCAATTAATAGATAATCAATTAATAGATAGTCAATTAATAGATACTCAATCAATTAATAGATAATCAATTAATAGATAGTCAATCAATTAATAGATATTCCATCAATAGATAAATCAATCAATTAATAGATAATCAATCAATAGTTAAATCAATCAAATAATAGATAATCAATCAATAGATAAATCAACCAATTAATAGATAATCAATCAATAGATAAATCAATCAATCCACAAATTACAGAATCGCACATTTCAAGAATTTTGTGAACATCAGAGATTTTACTAAATGAATTAATAGACACCCTAATCTCCTCGAAAAAATCTGACAATCGTTCAAGCCATCTACAAATGTCGTACTGCCTAAACTGACTCCTCTGCAGAAAGAATTAGTAGTGAATGTTTTAACAATTGGTCAGCAACTGAAAGCTAACACAGATCTTGCAGTTCAGATGCCGCAAACCTAAAATTAACCAACTTATTCCTCTAATGCATAGAGATCACAGCAGAAATCTAACAGCATCTGCAAGTAAGTTTAGAAGCTAGTTACTTACTGGTCTAACCATCCGAAGACCTAAACTCAAGAAATACACTCCAATATAATCTAACAAGAACCTAACATAAATAAAATGAGCCAATTAAATAGTTGCAAATAATTGTTAAGTATACACTAGGGTGATGACAAAATTTTTTTTTAATGAAACCACTTGCAATTGAGGAAACTTTATGAGTAATTTAAGAATATAAGTTGTATTTATGATTTTTTGTAAAAAAGTTCCCCCTCCCTCTTTCGAAGGAAAAATTTGAAAAATTTTTTTTTCCCGAAAAGGACATGATGTTTTTTTCTCTATTCAAAAGAGTAATAGTAATAAGTAAGCATCATTTATTAACAAATAAGATGCAGAACAGTTAGTAGTCTGTAAAAAATGTACAAGAAATGTTTACAAATTTTTTCCTATGAACTTTAGATTCAAAAATTCAATTCTTTTCGATTTTGCATGCAGTTCCTCCTTCAGTTTTACAGCACGTTCAGCACTTTGGTTTGATCTGGGAATGTCAATTAATGACTCCTCGACCGAACCATTTGTCTCTAAACACTTAATTGCCTTCTTGCACTTTATCTTTGTGAGTGAGGTAAACATTGAAGGACGCTTCATTGTAGATTAACAGCGAATGGAACCAAGCATTTGCCCATTTGAAGCAGATGAAGTTGCATGCTGGAGCGTGAATGCTACGCCACTCTGGTATACGAAATAATGCTATCACAGCATATATCGCATGCGAGTTTCATCTTGCCTGGTGTAAATTCGGAAGTTTCTTCCAGCTGATTCGAGGCCAATTTGAAGTTGTTTTGTAATGACGATATGCCTGACAAAGTTCATATAAGAACTTGAAATCATCTCGCCATCCAGGGTTCTCGTCTGTGTTAACATCACTGGTCGCAACGAGGTGGTAATCAGCCTGAAGAGAATCATAGTTTTCTGTTAATTTGTCAATGAAGGAATAGTTAAGTTCTGGTTTGCTCGTTGGCTCTTGAATAGGAAAATCCGTGACATGCTTCAGAAGGAGGTCGAGTACATGATGCTGACAGCCAATATACTGTGGCTTCTGAAAGCCCTTGCTCAGGACATCATCCTTTATGAGCTTTACAATCCCGTGAAAATGACCAGTATTAACTGCGGTCATGTCGCAGATAATCAGGCGAATATTTTCCCAAGCATCATATTCATCAAGTAGCTGATGTAGTTCCTTGTGAATGGCTGCAGCGGAACCACTGTTACATTTAAGAATACCGAGTTTGATTTCAGTTGTGATATTTTTCAGCAGCACTACTTGATACTCTTCCCCTTGCAATATCTTACCATCAAACTGTAGACAATAGGGATCTTTGTCCTGAAGATTTTGAACTATTTTGTTTTTCATTTTATTTCCTTCAGAGATTACTCGCCTCCAGACACCCATCTGACTTGGAACTGGAACATCATGACCCTGTTCAGCAATGATTGCCAGAACGACATGTGCTTTCTGTGTTGAAATGTTGCATTTCAGTACAAGTAAATCCGCTGTTCTAGTGCTTACTCTTTGGTTCTTCTATTTGTGCTTAGGCGAAGATGACGTGGAAGAAAAGGCTGACGACACGGGTGAAGAATCAAGGTTTCAGAATCCGCAGATTCTGAGACAGTACTATGTGTTTGTGTGGGTTGCGATTGAGAAGAGCTGGCTTGAGGTTGAGTTGTTAATAGTTGGATTTGTTTTCTGGGATGGATTGATTCCAAAGGGCCTTGTTTGACCGTTGAATAGCCAATCATTCCTCCACTCTTAACTTGCCTCTGGTAGAGCTCTTTATCCTCCGTGGTTTTCCATTCTCCATTAACGTTGGAGACATCAAATAACTGAGAAATTAACTGGGAATATGATTAAAAGCAGTCTAGAACGTCATACATAATTCAGTGTTAAATTGAAACCGATAGTCAAAATGGGGTGTATGAGTGAAGAAGAAAAAGTAAAAGGTGGGGGAACTTTTTCAATTTTAAAAAAAAATTGATGTTGCTACTGTCATTTGTATGCTCCTCGAATGTACGGGGTTTCAGTTTTGTATCGAAAAAAAAAGAAAATAGTCATCACCCTAGTATACACTCCAGTTCACTGCAATTCAACATTAGCTTCTACACTGTAGACGCTCTTACAGCCTTGAAGTGATGCTATTGTAGCGAAACAATTTAAGTAACCTGGCAAGCGTTAGGTTATAATTTAATTTACTTAGAAATTAAGGATCATTTCCAGTTAAGCAGAATTAATTGTTTAATTTTAATATTTAATTAATGAATTAAATTATTATTTAATACAACACTTACTGCAGGAGAGGAAGTATAATTCCCTGACTGAGAACAAAATCCCTGCACTCAGGACTGTCCCCCGCTATATTACCTAATGCCCACACAGCCTGATTCAATCAATCAATCAATCAGTCAATCAGTCAATAAATCAATCATTGGTAATCTGCTACAAGGGTAAAGATACGTGCAGGATTAGTAAATGATAAAAATTAATTACGTTGGCAGTACAATATTTTGTTATTATTCTGAAAAGGAATCTTATTCCAATAAGCTTTAGAAATCAGTTCATTGATGCAGTCAACACTATTCATTTTATTCAGATCTAATGTTTAGCGTAATGGTATGCCAGAGGAACTGCTGTATTAATCAGGCTCAGATTCAGTGTTCAATTATTAAAAATTCCATCGAATATGAGCAAATTACTACTATATTTCTATTCAATTCAATACAAGGTAATTCACTTTGTTTTTCTATATACCAAAAAGTGAAATATATCAAAATAGAGCTTAAAGCAATTGTATATTCATTGTATTATATCAAATGACAAGAAAATAGACACTGCAAATAACTAAATTCAATAACTACAATAAAAAGTTGGCAACCTATTATGTCATGCTTGTTTGAATTTGGACAGGAATTACACTGAACAACTGCTAATAAATAGTGCCGAACAACGGAAATGCTAACAAGTAGTGCCGAACATTGGCAATGCTAACAAATAGTGCCGAACAAAGGCAATGCCAACAAATGATGCCAAACAAGGGTTTTACTTTTGAGAAACAGTATCAAAATTTATGGAAATGCTATGAAATCTTATCAAACAATAATGCTGCTAAAATAGAGTCGAAAAATAGCATAATGCATTAAAAGCGCCTCAAACAATGACACTGTTAAATGCCTGTACCCATCAACTATATTGCCAACAGAAGATATAAAACAACAAACTGCTAATTGGCATTCTAAACAAATTTTTAAAACAATATTTAGCAATTCCAGTAAATGATGAAAGAGAATTTTTATATGACTAATTAGATTAAGCTATCGTAAGAGACCTGTTCCTGTACGTCCTCACTGCTCGAGGCTAGCAGATATATAAACACAGGAATGGCTCCGCACTCTACGATCACTCTCGTCTGCTGAGACGTCCCCGACGCTATGTTTGTTAGAGCCCAAGCAGCTTCAAACTGTTCAAACAAATAAATATGTACTGCCGTACATATCAAAATCACTAAACATCAAATAGAACTTTTTAAAATAGATTAAAATTTACATGCATTTTACCAGTATAAACTCAGGTTCTATTTTTTTCAATATGACATACATGTTTAAACTGCATATATAGTTAAAAAAAAAAATGAAAGTATATATCACTCTACAAACCAGTAAAAATATAAATCATAATCATCATAATAACCATGACTCATAGCGGCTCACAGTGATCAAATATAACGCCAGAATAGATAAAGTACAATTACCAAAAAAATTATAGATAAACTGTTAAGACTAATTAATTAGATCAAAAACTGCTGACCTGACAGAAGCCGAATTATTCAGACAATGTGACAGAAAATTACAATCACAAAAATGTTAGTTTTCCATGCAATGTAATTGAGCTAACTGACATTAATAAGACTTTTGGGCTTAAAATTTTAAAGCAAAAAGTTATACCTGTAAAACTCCATTTTCACTCTGCCTAAGCAGCTCTATAAATCTTGGCACAATGCCCATCTGTATTACTTCATCTATTGGTGGATTTGGTTCTGCAATACATAAAATGTCGGCAAACAAACAATAGAATGATGTAGAACTTCAAAATGCAGCCATACGATGAAACACAAAGAACTTGCAAAAGAATAGAGATCCTCTGAATAGAAAACAATTAGCAGACTTTGCTACAACTAATTTACTTTCCTTAAATCAAAGAGCATATTACCAGATAGGAAGCACAGACAAATAACTTTAACATAAAGTATTTTCAAAAACCGTGACATCTGAAAATATTAACAATATTACAGTATTGCTAAAAATCTGAAGCCTAGCAGATAAGCAGCAGTGGAACATTCATCACAACTTTTTGTATAAGATCTATACAAGATTAGACTATATTATAATAAGACCAAAAGCTAAGGACACTGGCAGTTTTCAATAGGCCAACTACATAGTGAGAGATAGTGAATTTTAGCTATGGAGAATTGACTACAAGCATCCAGAGATCATAGTCCTAGGATCGCTTGATTCGCTTCAGCAGCTCAAATATCAGAAAACTAATTCTCCTGGTCACAGTGTATCCTGTTCTACCTTTTCACTTGTTTTCATTCATTTTTTGTTTTCTTTTTTCTTTCATTTTTTCTTTTCATCATCCTGTCATTTTTCATCATCATAATTTTTTTCATCATCTTTTCATTTCTGCTTTCTTCTTATTTTCTCTTGATTACTTTTGTTTTAATATTTTACATGTATTTCTCTTAAATTAAAAATACAAAACTGTACCTTTAGATTCCTACACTACATCAAATTATACTTAATTATAAAATTCGTCACCAGCAGCGCAGTGCTATTTTACAGCTCAGCTTAGTACAAACCTCGAGATAAAAGTTTTCTGAATTTCTGGGTAGCAATTAGCTGCAGGTCAGGATTGTCACTGTACAGAGCTGTTACCATGTCTTCTGAAAACCCCGACTACAAATATGATACATAAATGGTATACGGGTACATTACGAGAAGTATTTATGCCAAAATTGTGTCAAGCCAAAGTAACTTTAAATACTATATAAGAGTATCATATACTAATCATTATCATCTTCTAACGAATCCCAGTTAAACTTGAGTATCAAAACAAAACAAAAACAGAATCAACAAACCCAAGGACAAATTACATTGCTGACTTCAATAGATTTTTGCTCTTTCTTTCTGAGCAATTATTAACTAATTAGATTAACTTCTATTTTGATTCCTGCGTAGCTTCTGATTTCATTCAGCCAGAGTCCAAAGGGTAATGAAGCGCTTTTACAGAAGAATATCCTTAAGTACTGGTAAACAGGATTTTTTTTTCTCAGAGAATGACGCCCCTGCCCAGTAAATGTTAGTCAAAGCTAAGGAAAGCATAGCCTCTGTATAGTGATGCTATCATGCATCACTATACAGATCACAAGAAAGAGTTACTTTCAGGTTATCTAAATGTTTTAGTTTGACGGAATTTTACTTAGCCATCTCATGATGCGATAACAATCGAGAAGTATTGAGAGGAACTAACCTGCATGAAGGAAGCAGACGAGGATGCGTCAGGCGACATCTGGTCATCATCTGCGATCTTATCGTTCAACTCTGATACGTTGCGTCTCTTTGACAGCTTCACAGTCAATAAAACAACAAATTGGAGAAGTTAAAAAATCAATCATAACGCATTTGAACAATTGAAACAGCAACAAATTTGATGTCACTTCATTAGAACAATAATATGAATTATTTGTTTTAGTTTCTAAAGCTTTCCTGGTATATTTTTTAAATCTATGTGATGTACTATAAATGTATGATGTATGTACTAAGTTTTATAACAGATGTTAGTATAAGTCATGTTACATGCCATCACCATTGGCATGAGTCAGTGGCGATGTCGGTAAGATACTCGACCGCGGATCAGTATGTGCGGGGTTCAAATCCTGGGCTTGCCCGTCACTGACACTGCTTCGAGTGAGTAAACTGATGTTAGCATTAGCTTTTTAGCATTTTTTACAAAACTTTTAGCAATCAGAGAGTTTAGATCTTCTTTAGAATTTATTGCTTCTACATGACGTATTAAGCATCTAATGGTCGTGGCTCTGCATAAATTTAAGACCTATAGGGATTACTTCTGTTTTCACATAACCAGTGGTCATAGAAGTTGAGATGTCAAAAATTCTTAATCATTGCTTCAACTAAATGTTGTCAGAACCTGTTCATCACGCTTCTGCTTTCGTAACTGAAGCCCATCTTCTTCTCTCTGACGCCTCAGCTCCGACGCATCCACCGTATTGTTCTTCCACTTACTCAGACGACTGTTTCCAGTCGAAGCCGGGCTCTCCGACATTGTCTTCTATGAAATGAACTCGGATTAATCCACAACTTGTATGTCAATTATACAAAATCATATCCTGGTAAATACAACAGCATGAGAGTAAAGCTGAGTTATACATGAACCAAAACTTGCTACAAAAATACATATCTCTGTTCTAATCTACATCCATTAATATCACTGCATTTACATGCTCAGCTTCTCAGCTCTGAATCAGTTGTGGTAGCGAAATGCAAATGGTATCACAACTCCCAGAAAAATGAGGCGAATGATTATGGTTAGGATTTAAATTAAAAACCAATAACTTTTTCAGGAGGTATCGTGTATCATTGTTTTCTACTAAAGCTCTAAGCTAACAAATAAATCTGTTTTAGTAAATTTGACCAATAGCATCACTAAGCGGTAAACTTAATTTCAATTACTACAAATGTTGCCCAATCCATCATACATTTCAGTATAAACTCTCAAAATATTTAACATTTGTTAGTTAGAACAAATTTACACCAGTTTTGCTGTTAATTTCTTCAAAATAATTGTTAAAATATTAGCACTGGAAATCATTTAAGCAAAATCTATTGTTATACTTGTTATACAAGGACCAAACTACACGAAACTAATTTTTCATTACTCAGTAAACCACACATTCACTACAATAAAATATTTAGCACCGCTTTACAATAGATATCTTAGTACTAGCAACAACTGAAATGTGAAAATGTGACATAATAAGTCAATGGTCAGGGGCTTTTAGGGCGCGGTAAATACCCATCACGTGTAATAGCTAAATTCTTTAAATTAATAACAATACATATAACACACATAGTACTTTGAGATTACGAAAATTTAAGTTAAATTTTTTACTAAAATTAAACGACTCTTAAATTAGTAACAGCAACAAAAATCTATAAACTTCATTTACTCTATTTATTTATATAATAATCATTTATTTCAAAACATAGATATGTATTCCTTTTAAAGAAAGATTGCTTAAGTATACTGGTTCAGGTAGTAGTGAACATAGTTATATAAGTTCTCTCTAATACTTCGTTGGTAATGAATATACCAAGCTTAATATAAATAAACTTAAAATAGTGTACTATGTTAGCCTTGGTGTTAAGACTTTTAGCACCAGTCTAGTTGTAATTAATATAGTACTAATCTCATTAATAGCTGGAATGAGCTTCCAGAGGAAGTTGTGGAAGCAAAATCCATAAATCAATTTAAGAATTTGTACGATAAATATAAGAAGTTGGTGTAATATTGCCCTATGTGTAAAATTACTTGTTAGATAGTAGACCCTAATTAGGTATTTTAGGTTGTATAGATATGTGTCATTAGGCTAGGTCTAAAACAGAAAATAAAGCTATTTTTTCATTCAAATAGCTGTTTACCTTGCTTTTCTGTAAACACTGTTTAAAGTCATATCTAGTCTAAATATGTATATTGTGTTATATTTTGTTAGTTAAGTACACGTATAGGGGACTTTATGCTTTCTGTTAGTTAATTGTGTAGGTCTAGTTTTTAGTTTTTATTGTGTTTTGATGAGTCTTAAACAAGCAATAATTTGCTTTCTGACTCAGAAACTGTTATGTTATGTTATGTTATATTAATTTCATCTGACAAACCACTCTTTATAACAACAGAAATAATTCAAGTGTTACTGTTGTCAATAACAACATCGAGCACTATGGAACCATATTAAACCGATGAGCAGAATGCGGGCGGTTAATAAACTGTGCGAGACAAAATTCGGATAGTCAGTCAAAGGAAGGGTACAATCAGAGTAGATGTCTACGTGTTGGTCTCAGTTCTTTGATATTAGGTGGATAGGATAGTTCAAGAAAATATCTTTTAACCGCCTATGAAACTGTTTGTAAATTAGAAAGGTTGATCAGTGATCAGGAGTAGCTGAAGGGGATGCGCAGAGTGGAAGATAATTTCAGATCTCTAGGCAGCATGCCGGTAGGAGCGCATAGACAGCTTGCTGCGTGAAGGAATGTTCTATCTCTCAATCTACATATAGAGTAACTAACTTAGATGACCTGGTAGACGACTGCCTGAAGGTAGGCTGCTTCACTTTTGAAGCATTGCCAGGTGTAACCGTTGCCAGGTGTAGTGATGCAATTGTATGTTAGAGAAATGGTATATTTTAATTTTATATAATACGTTCTGTACTTTGTGCAAGTGTAAGGACTTGAGGATGAGAATATTTGGAGGTACGAAAGATTGCACTTGAAAGAGAATTATGAATGAAGTGCAGCCTATCAATCTCGCAACTGGGAAGATTTAGAAACAGGGAGTTGCAGCAGTTTAAACAAGCATATAATTGCTTTCTGACTTTGTAATGTTATGTTAGTCTAGTTTAGATTGCGCGAGAGCAGCACCAATCGTAGTGGCAGTCTCAAGAGAAAGATAAGGTCTTATTAGACGAAGATCGAAAATATGGAAGAAACATGCCTGTGATGTTTTGGTGAGGTGTTCATGGAATGTAAGGTCTTGGTCAAGATTCTTCACAGAAGAAATTGGTGTAACTAAAATATGACAACAATATTATACATGTAGAATAGTGAATTTTATATAACTTTAACACATGGCCAAGCGGTTCAAACCACATTTACAAGATTTGCTTATGTTATTGTAAAGGTTACTGTGCTATCATGGCCGATCAGATTACATAATTATACTGTAATAATTTCATACTGCATTGCTTGGCTTGGCGCTTGTTTCAAAAAGTAAACACGCATTGTAGTGAAATGAACAACCATGTGGTTATCTATCACTTTTTAACTCCATATGTCTAAAACGTTAGGCAAATAACCCATTTTCCGTGTAACCAGTCCTGTGAATGTCCGATATTTTATTTCAGATTAACGCGGCAGGGAATCGTTTATAAAAATTAAAATAATAATGTTTAATAAAATTGACAATGTTTTTAGAGTCTTAGAAATTTTTAGAGTCTTAGAGATTTAGAGATTAGAGATTAGAGAAGCCGATCAATGGCTAGGCCCGGTAGAAGCAGTACCAGTAACACGCAGACGACTGCTATGTGACCGCGCTCCTTCAAACGAGCATAGACCTATCCACCCGGTAGACTGCTCACTTACATCTGTTATAGGCCTACATCAAATGTTTCGATTCAATCTGTAGAGTTCTAGTTAACTTAAAAGAAATGTATAGCATGTATAAATGTTAATTGAGACGTTATCGAGCGTGTTTATATTTTATAGAGCGATAGACTATAATGATAATGATGATGATGATGATGATGATGATGATGATGATAATAATAATAATAATAATAATAACAATAATAATAATAATAATAATTATAATAACAACAACAATAAAAATAATAATAAAATAAAAATCATAATATGTACATGTATAAAGCGCCGCTCTATGCAAAATATCAAATATCTATAATGAACGTAATTATCCGATGTAAAAGTTAGAAAATTGCCTCTCACTTTGATTTGCTTTAAACAAAGCTGCAATGTCACTTTCAGTTGTATAGTGGTAAATATCCTACCTGTTAAAATTTATTAAATCATTTCTTGAAATTTTTATTTATTTTACGATACCATTTCGAACCAAACCTGCCTACCGAATTCAAGTAGTGTCTAATATTGGCCAGAATTAAACTACAATACATTAAAATAATCTGTGTGAAATTCACTAGTAGGCCTACATGGCTGATTAAAGTTAGCCTATATCTTTAGACTGATTTTTGGATTTTGGAATTTGCACCGTTTTGGATCTTCTTTTTGCTCAACGGCTTGGATATATATGCTCGTTGTTGCCAAGGCCGACAGTTGCACTCTATTTGTTGTTATGTTATTTCTATATAGATGCTGGAAAATAATTTGTGCTTCTAAACCTTGGCGTTGAATGTGCTCTCGCAGTAGGCGTTCAGTTAAAAATCTACACAAGTTTGCTAAGATAATTGAAGTTGAATTCTAACAGCAAATATGTTTAATGTTCTATTACCATAAGGCAACAGCCTGAATTTTTATCACTAAAGGAAAATAAAATTTATAAAGTTTGCAAGTAGATTGAAAGCATAACAATAACTATATAATTTTAAAATAGTATTATACAGTTTATGATAGAAATTCACTTGTTATACTCAAAATGTACAAATATTATCAAACGCGATTTTTATCTCATTCGACCATAAAAGTCTGCGCAATTTTAATAACTTTTGGATAACAATGTTACAAGCATCGTTTGCCTTCAATAAAAGTCTGGGTAAGTCCTCAGTATGTTTGCTTTGTATTTAGTGTTTATGAATTTTAAAACTAATCTCAATCCTTTACTTTAAATATTATTACAACATTTCTAACACGACTAATCCTATAGAAATGTCAGGGCCGGTGATCGGTCTTCGAGACTGCTTTCTTGATTGTGCGCTGTTTTGTTTGATGTTTTTGCTGTTGATGGCGTCAATTGACAGCAAGCTCCGATACATTATTAACCTTCCAGAGTTTAGGCCCTTTTGTTATAAACCCTATTCTTCGTGATTACTAGTTTAGTTTCTAGTTAGTTATGCTGTGTTTGCTGTTTATTGTGACATCCTTGACATCATCCCTGAATGAGGAAACGGATGTTAAACCTTTAATAATAATATTATTATTATGAACAAATAAAAAATCTTTCAAGGTCCTAGCGGATATCCATTTTTATTGACTGACCGGAGTTTTGAATCCAGGCCTCTAACTACTTAGACGAACTCTCTACGCCATATCTCTACCCCCGAATATCTTAATGGACTGAATGACAATTTATATCGTATTACGCTGAGAACAAAATGTACAAATGGGGAACATCAATTGCAATTGTTCACAGCTACTGCCTACTTGATCGAACGTTAACTAATTTTTTTATCATTTTGTTAGTTACCCAACATTACTTTATTATTTTGTAATTGTTAATTAATCTGTTTCTGTTATTCATATTTTACTTTGCAATGCTAGAGTTAACCCATGCAATCGCAAGAACAAAGCAATATTTTACATTGAAATGTTATCAGTTCAGATTTTAGGCAACTAGAAGAAGAACCTCTGAACGTAACGTTACACTAAATTCATATAGCTATGCTACAGACGATGTAGGAATGTTAGATGATTTAAAGACCCACTCATATGTGGATAAGAAGATGAAAGTGGAAGACAGAGAAGAGTGGAGGAGCTAAATACTATGGACCTGCCAGTAGGCAGTACACTAAGAGAGAGATGATCGGTGGCACGCCTGGTCATAAGCAGAATCCCCAAGAATGATGTTATATCAAGGACTATTATAGATGATTTAATTAAAAGTCCGTATGGGGACGTGAAGAGGAAAACGGAAGATAGAGATGAGTGGAGGCGTTATATACCATGGACCTGTCAGTGGGCAGTGCCCTAGTAGAGCTATGATCGTGGGCGAGAAGATTTTTATGTATTTATCATATAGAAGTAATTCGTATGTGTCCAGTAATGATCGAACGGTTCTCTTTGAAGTTTTTCTCCGTCTGTACATCACAAGACTCAATATAACAATATTAAATAATAAATAATAATAAATAATAAAGACTCAATATACACACAGACTCAATTATAACTGATTTAATTATTACGTAGGCCTCTAGAGCGATCGATCAGCGAGGGAATGACGTTAGAAACGTCATTGTGCTATATGTATAATTTTTGCAAGTTGCATATTCATCTGGAAAATAGTCAATATAATACGTAGTGGTCTCGAAAATATCAGAGACAAATAGCTCGAAATCATGACCATGACCAGAACATTTTAGACCAAGACCAAATCCGGTAAATTCGGGTCTCAGGCTGTCTCGAGATCAAGACCAAAACCGGTAAATTCCGGTTTCAAGCAGCCTCGATACTAAGATCACGTCTACAAGTATTGTAATTATTAATTTTGTCTCAGATGATTGTGTTACATTAAATATTTCGATAACTTATCGAACTATTAAGTGATGGAAAGCGATGTTTTTAAAAAGAATATGCTTTAATATAATTTGAAAATGCTTTTAAAGCAGTTGCTTTGAATATGCTTTGATATAATATAGGCCTATCTGATTTCACAGCCATTCGGATTTTAGGCTTGCGCTTCGGACAAAACACATGTCTTTATATCTAATATCGATTCAATCATTATACGATCATTTTGTGCCCTAATTAATAATAATAATAACACACATTATAGTGAAATGATCAACTATGTGGATATCTATCACTTTAAATACCACATGTTTAAACCGTTAGGCAATTTTATCCATTTCCGTGTAGCCAGTCCAGTGAATGTCCGAGATTTTACTCTCAGATCAGCGCGGCTGGGATTCGAACCCACGAGTGTTCGATTAACCTCAGGATCTGTCATTTAAAGTTTCATGACGCTATCTACATCTCTAACCATTGCGCTATTGAGACATTCAAATCCTAAATCAATTAAATTCTAAATAAATTAAATTCTAATTTTGATAACAAACAGTGTTTTTTGAATTAATACTTCCCAATTAGAAAACAGTTCCATTTCAATTTTAAAAAGGATCCAATTATGCTTAGAGAAGTAAGATTTATATGAGTAGGGTGGATCAAATGCGCCCCCACAATGAAAGTATATCCGGAAAAAATCTAAAATTGAGTGTGATTCTTCTGAGTACTTTCCCTCTCCCGCGACCTTATATATTTTCTACCTCTCCTCAAATTGTCTCAAATCTCCCTGTGACACCCCATTTCATTCCATGCTTGCTTTTAGTTCGGATTCATATAAGCTAGCGATAGATATTCTGGAGGCCATGTCTGGAATGAATGCATTAGCAGGATTGAATCAGTTGTGACTACTCGAGCGCCTAATAATATGTCATTCTAATATCACGCCTGGATGGCGCTCGGCTGCTTCTTTAGCTTTGTTTATGTCCGGTCATTCAGATTCGAAGATATCCAGAACTGTTTATAGTTTCCTTTCCTGGTGCGTCGTGATCGACTGCATGGATATCATTCCTTTTAGATATCCATATAGGTCCCTATTGGCAGAAGAAAATCTCCAGGTTACTTATATTTGAATGCGATGCAGATATGATGAGTTTCAGTTTGTTCATTCTTCTATTTACATTCATCTTTATTACCGCTTCACACATGCAAGCAATTTTGTAATGTACCTTTCCGTCTGTGTCTGACTTATTATTCTGCATGTTGTGATAAATTGATTATTAAAAATCAACACATATCATTACAAGACCACTCAAGCACTTAATCAATACAGAAAGCATCAGAAATTTTCACGAAGATGCATTGAAACGGCAAATATAGGCTTTATACATAGCACTGACTTGTTCCACATTTGGAACAGTAAAATCATGGCAAGAGTTAAATAGTTAGATTTATTGATAAATATTGATAATTTACAAGTTATTGGTATATTAATTGATAATAGATTGCAGATTTTTACTACGGGATAACAGCATATCAAAATTCCTTTTACAAATATTCTGTAAGCGAGATTGCAAAATATTAAAATTGAAAACTGATAAAACAATTGGTTTGAAGTTACTTTTATGTTTACAAATTCTATTTCATAACTACTAGCTGTATTCTTAGCTCCTTCTACAGGCATATAATAGAATGGGCTAAAGCGTTCATCAAAATACTAAGGGCATAATTTATGGTGGCATATATTGTGAGCATTTGCTGGCGAGAAAAAGGGCATATTACGGAGAAAATTATCTCCAACCACTAAATCAATTCACTAGATCACTAGAGCAAAAATCTTTGCATAGGGCCAATGCGTTGTTCTCCCCGTGTTGTGCTCGGGTGTGGTTGACCACTGCAGAATAGGGCAACCGCAAACGACCTGCTGCGTGTACGTAAGAGGCGACTAAGACAGGAGCTGAGGATGGCAAGAGGGGACCCACCTCACCATGAAATATTTTTCACCAGGATAAAATGGCAATTAATCCATCCAACTGAGGAAGGCAACGGGAAACCAGCTCAGAAGCCATACTTTTCCCAAGCTATAGGCTACATAAGGTAATGGATAGGGATAGACTTTGTGAAGGGATTAATTTGTTGATCTAAGGAGTGCTCTTATGGAGCGAGAAAGCAGACTTTGAGTATGATTATATATCTTGAACCTGCCACTTACCAGTGCACTGAAGAGGAGAGGGCCAACGCTAAGTAACGTTGCTGAACCACTGTTCGAAATAGAGCTAGTAGGTTTAGTAGGCAATGGCGGCATTGATGAACAAGGTCGATACTATCAGTTCCGTGGATTGCTGAGGGTTTATAGATCAACTGTATATCTACGAAGACTCGATCTGATTTGATTCTCCTCTGTCTCTCTTTCACCCTCCCTATTGTCTTACTAGATGTCCGTGTGCCTGCCTATCGCTCTCACTCTCTGTCAGGCTGCTTGTATGGCTCTCAGTCTGTATTGATTAAACCTTTTTAGCTCAAATTGGCGGCACAATACAAGCTAAGTTCATTGACTTATTTTCAGTCAATCATTCAATGAATGAATGAATTAATTAATCAATCAATCAATCAATCAATCAATTAATAATAATTTAACGTCCGTTCCTAGCAATAAAGCAATAGCAGGGACGTCTCTAGCAGACTCCGTCTGATTATTTTATATAGCTGTTGCAAAATTATAAATTACACACTTCACATTTATATAGACAAATACATCGACGCTAGTTGCTAAACTTATCTTTTTAAAACGGTAGGTCCTGTCTATTTGATCTAAATTTCTAAGCATTCGTAAAAGAACACACACCTAACCTGCTTACAAAAACAATAACAATCATTAGAAGTAAATTTAATTTTAAATATTCGCTGCCTATTAAAATATAATTATCTCTTTCGCCAATATGAGACTGTTTAAGAGTAAAACGTTACAGAAATACACAACCTTGAAAAGTTCTTAAGGAACTCTACTCGGCCCTGAGTCGGAAATAGAAATCCGAAGTGAGTTTACAAATGACGGATATTTGTTTTGGCTGTTGAGAAGAAATGGACTGGATTTTCTGACCAGCCTGCTGATGTCCGTAGGTCCTGACAATAAGCTCTTTAGAACTTCCGTTCTGATATGAGAAAATTGCGTTTCCATCAACAGCTTTGAAAAGCTGCTATAATACTGCAAAGTCCATTCAGCAATGAAGGAATTTATCACCTGAACACGGATGACTTGGATTGAGGGTCATCATAAATGCTGTGTGACTTTGGTATGCCCTAATTTTGCACCGATTTGTCCTTTGCTGTGTAAGTTGTGTCGCTGTTCTGCTGTGCAAAACAAACTATTCAATAAATAAATAAATGACAAATACATTTATTTGCCTCCACTAAGTCAGAGACACCTTGGATAGGAAACCCGATTTCTTGTATTCTTTTATTAAAACAAACTAGAGTACGACCCGTGAAGTGTCTACGATAGACCAACCGTTTAATGCACTTGTCGTAAGAGGAAACAAATCAGAAACAGAGAAAAGCAACGGGAAACCATCGCAAAAGCCAATTTTTTCAAAATCTTCATTGCCAAAGGTATGAATTTTGTAACATTTTGTAACATCATAACATTTTGTGAAGGGATTAACTAATTGATCTATGGAATGTTCTATTAGAAGCTATATTTTAGAAGCTATAGAAGGTATATATTCAGCTAAGCACTGTAAGACGTTGTTAAACTGATAAAGCCCTTGGTCCTTGGAGCCATGTTTAATCGACGGAGTGCTGCTAGATGAGCCAGTTAGTGGACTGTTCCTTGGACCGTATACACGCACTACCACTTAAAAGATACTCTAGGTATATGCCTAAGCTTACCAAATTAATCTTAATTTTAAAAACTATACACATTTCATTTCTTCAAAATTTCAAAATTTGCCTATAAAGTCAAACGTAATCAAATTAATCAAACTCTCTTTATCTCTCTCTCTCTCTCTCTCTCTCTCTCTCTCTCTCTATTTGTCTTTCTAGATCTCAATGACATTTTGCAACTTATTAGTTTATTTGGAAAAATATTAGTTTTAACTATTTAATCGCAATTCTTGAAAAAAATATTATGTGGATTTAACGTCAAGGTCAGAAGTCATAAGGGCATATCTTCAAGGCGTTAAAATACATGATTTAATGGAGCAAATGTATATAAAGCTCTTTCTACTGGAACGAGCCTGAAGTCAAGAAATCGTGGAAAATGAGAAATCATGGAATAAGTATTCACTGACTATAAATGTTTGTGTGAAATTGTTAATTCTTAAATAAATAACAAGAAGAACTTACGAACCAAAACAAAACTACATAATGTAATTTTTACGGAGGAGAATCAGGAAACTATAATGTTACGAAAATAATTTTGTTGGAAACTCTCGATTCCCTTTGCTATGATAGTATTTTTAAGACTTTACAGAGAGTTAAATGTCAAGTCTCGACGGGTTTCGAAGAGTCATGCATCAAACTCTGGAGCAGACAAGGAGAAATGAGATGTTTGATAGACCGTAGAACAGAGAAACTTCTTATCCCCGGAGAATTTAACATTTCTTCTCGATCAGCTTGAAAATATTCGCGCCAATATTTGGAGATTATCTCTTTGTTTTAGGTTTATAATATGAGTAATATTTTATCTATATTTTTATCTAGACTTTTTTAGACTTTCCAGCTAAAATTCATTTAAAACTAGATATCTTTTCCACTTATGGGAACGCAAGGGGTATGAATTCGAATTCCAGTCAAACTCTTTCGTAATCTAGGAACAAGTAAACTTAGGCCTACAAGTCAACCTTGGCCTACAACTTATGTATCTGAGGAACTTAAAAAATTGACCAACCGTAATCTGCGTGTGTCGTAAGAGGCAGCTAGTCCGAAACTTAGAGTACAGCAGCGGCAATATATCCAATTCTGTAAGCTACCTAAAGTAAGTACATGTTTCTACTAGGTACATGCACCTGCAATTCTTCCAATTCTATAAGCTACCTAAAGTAGCTACTAAATAGCTAATTAATGAACTTCTGCCCAGCATTTGTAACACTGCAAATGTTTTTCACTGCTTGAGTAGCAGAAAAGTTCAGAAGAATCACGTAGAATATACCAAGTCATGTTTGGTCGCTGGGTGTCGTACAAGAAATATAATTTAAGCTCAGTATTTCCTCAGTCATGCCGGAAATGTCAGCACCCGGCGGCAGTGTGTTTCATATATGCTGGGCGGGTGGGCGGGGGGGGGGGGTAGAGAGAGGGGAGCCAGCTAGATGTAAGTCGACTCTTGGAGCCAGGATTGAATTGATTTGCACTGTTTATTTTGGTCTGAATGAAATATTTGCTTGAGGACAGATTCTAGTAAGAATAGCGGTGCCAAGAAGATGTTTGAATAATATATCAAAGAATTCTGATGTAGAGCAAAATATTCTTAAGTGATTAATTATTTAGTTGCATGACTAAATAAACGATTTATATGATTAATCAATGATTTAAATGATTAATCAATGATTTAAATGATTAATCAATGATTAAAATGACTTATCAATGATCTCTCTGACTTATCAATGATCTCAATGCCTAATGATTTATGTGACTAGTCATGATTTATAAGACTAATTCATAATTAATATGACTAATTAATGACGTATATGACTAATCATTATTTATATGACTAATCAATGATTTATATGACTTATCAATGAGATACATGACTAGTCAATTACTAACGAATTAATCTTAAAACACAGATTATGCCTACCTACATCTTAACGCATCGTTCCCTCTCTCTAGTGTTCTGCCAAGTGGCAGGTCAAATGTACATATTCGTACTCACATGCTGCTTTCACACTGCATAAGGAACACACCATCGATTATAGAACAGATCATAATCTTTACAAAAAAGGTAATGCCTTATCCACAGCATAATGATGCCTGTAGCTTGGAAATAATGTAGCTTCTGATGTGATTTCTCCTTGCCTTCCTTAGTTCCTTTCAGTCTCCTTGCAGTTTATGGTTGGTCCATTCTTCCGTGTCCTGAACTCAACACGGAAATATCAATGTGTAATTATGCTCGAATAAGAGTTTAGACGTCAGATAGACAGGTAGAATGGAGAAGGTAGGACTAGATGACCAGGCACTTTAGCATATATGTTAAATATGTTGCTCACACGAGGATCGCTTCTAAACGACTGTCAGCTTGATGGATTCTTAGCGGATAGGCTGGCCAATCCCACTGGTAACATAGACCAGAATCTAAACAAGCTTCCCGTATTCCTTCACAATCCTGCCGAGCCCGTATAAACCTTATTACAAAACGGCCACTAAGCGACGTGTCTGCGCATATAGAGGCTCGCAGGTATATCTTTATATAAGCCGATACCATGACCAGTCCTTGCTCAATACCCAGTCTCATTTCATTTCTGACTGGAGCCAGTGGCGATATCGGTAGGATACTCGACCGTGGAGCAGTATGTGCGGGGTTCAAATCCTGTGATCTCGCGTCACTGAGATCGCTTTCGAGTGAGGAAACTGACGTCAACATTGGCTTACCTTTAACTTATTTCTTGTGATTTTTATTTGCGTTTCTGTAGCCTACCTATTAATGTAACTGAAATAAGTACAAGTAAAATAAAATAGATAAATGAAATAAGAGAAATAGCTAATGGAAAAATCTCCAGCTAAATTTTATACAATTGTAACTTTACAGTGTTAGAACAGTGTTTATATCTTTATGGTGTGGTAAAAGTGGGATTTTCTTACAGTTTGGTAATAATGATTATATTGTTGCGACTTCGCAACTACCTTGGGCTTTGAGCCCAGTAACTTGCATCGGAGGCGAATACTCTAACCTTTACGTCATAACTAACTTTAATATTTTATAATTTATTATTTAAATCATTATTATAATCTGCATCCACACTGCACTGATTAACAATGAGATCCTTCAAAATTGGAGGGCCCTACCGAAGCTTAATATATGATCTTTTGAGAAAAAGTGGCTTCTGAGATGTTTTACCGTTGACTTCTCGGTTCTTACATGGGCGTCTACTCTGACCTACATGTATGCAGTTTACGGCTGGTCAATTCATCGAGGACAGGGGCAGTTATTGTTGTACCGGCTTCGCCACTGGCCCCAGTGTGGCGAAGTCGGCAAGATACTCGACCGCGGATCAGTATGTGTGAGGCTCAAATCCTTTAAGGCTTTAATTTAAGACTACTGAACACACTCGAGCTACCATAATAGAAAAGCTTGTTGTGGCTTTCTCACAAGCAGCTTCTAGAAACTACGGAGCCAAACTTTACCGTCCAGGATTCAAGAGCGAAGTTTTGCACTTTGACGCTAAATAGATAGGACGTTGTGTGCTTAACGTTAAGATTCAGAAGCACAACACTTTTCTGCTAGAGGTTACGGTTCGACGGTAAAGATAATTATAAACAATCCTTTTCAGTTAAATACATTCAAACAATTAAATATAAAAGGTGTTTAACATCGATTTTCAAGTCTCATTAAGACATTTGCGATATAACAACACCAGCAAATTTATTGTAAGAGGCTTTTATTTTATTCACCGTAATAAAATGATGTTCGATGGGTTAGCTTTAGAGATTTATCCACTGGAATTCTGCTATATAGCGGTTCTCTACGGATGGACCACCAGGATTTCTAGAAATGATAGATTGCAGGACTGGGTTATATCCTACACAATCCAGTCTACACTGTCTCACGTTGACTCTCACAGATCAATTCAGTCTATTTGTAATTCTTTATCTCTTTATAAGTTTATTTCTCAAATATTGGCTCAAATAATGGTACTTTTCTAGTTAATAAATTGTAATGAATTACGTCTATCTCTAGCCAAGATTTTATGCTCAAATAGCATCGATGAGACTTATATAATTGATTGTAATATCATAAAATTTTGAAACGATAATGATGCTATTAAATTGATAAAATAACAATCTAGCACTCTCAGAGGGATTGGCATTGCCTATCCAAGGATTTCTAGATATACCGTATGCTATCAAGTGGTCCATGGCTGATCATATCAAGCATGCCAGCTAATGTGTAGTTACTCCTCTTGCCAGTTAACTATTTGTCTAGAAAGTCAAAACTATTCGTCTAGTAAGTTAACTATTCATCTAGTTAGTTAACTATTCGTTTAATTAGTAAACTATTCGACCAGTAAGTCAACTATTCGTCTAGTAAGTTAGCTATTCATCTACTCAGGCAACTATTCGTCTAGTAAGTTAACTATTTTTCTAGTAAGTTAACTATTCGTCTAGTCAATAAACCATTACTATTCGTCTACTCAGTTTAATTAAACCGTCAAATTATCGCTTTTTTTCTGCCACGGCTTCGAGTTTAACGTGTTAAGTTGTAAATAAATTACTATCACACTACTTTCAAACATTTATTACTATCTTAATGATTATTTTTGCTTTCTATTATCACATAGTCGATTTAAAATTGAACTCTACACTAATGAGTTCAAAAATGAACTCAATTCTACACACCTACTTCAGTCGTTCTCATTAGCTTCGCTAGAACAGTGTAATTTCACGTTAGCAGTCGACGGGATTCAGTTTGATTTGAGAGGATTTACAAGAAATAAGAGGTTTAAGGGTAATCCTCCCTCCCCTGTGGAAGACTAACTTTATACCACGATAATATTTGAACTCACTTTATTCTCCACACTCACCTCTCTCAGTTTAAAAACAGGTTCATGACCTCCAATTATACAATATAATGTATACTTTGTAACTGGTTTCCTTTCATCTTTATGCTGATAAAAGCTAATGGTAAAGCTAATGTTAAAGTCAATTTTCTCACTCGAAAGCAATGTCAGTGACAGGTGAGCCCCGGATTTGAACCCCGCACATACTGATCCGCGATCGAGTATCTTTCCGACATCGCCACTGGCTCCAGCCAATGGAGCCAAATAAATCCGCTTTGATATGCACTAGTACACAACCAAATCTCATTGAACAATGCTACTTTATTCAATGCTACCTAAAAATTTGCATTTCTGTTCATTTCCCATTCCCTCTCGCTATCATAATCAATCTGGACTCCGGACTGCCCCTAGTGCTGGATACGCTCTGATGGAGACCGATAATGTAGTTAAAAATCCATCCTTCAAGGAATGACAAGTCCTGCTATCTTCACGGGATCCTCAGAGCGTTGGATTGCGGCTTTGGGACTGCATTCGTTATCCATCTATTTCCGTTCGTCTCAATAGCGAAACCGGAATTGTTTCTTCATAAACCGATAAATGCCTGCTTCGTTTCGTCAACATTTTTGCAATGGTTTTATTATTGACTGACAGCTTTCCGTTCGCAATGTAATCAGAACTTGAGATTACTTTCTCCAATTATTTCTCCAATTATTTTCAGAGGCTGAATAAAAATTCCACGACTAGGAAATCAGGGGATCTAGGGAGGGCTAAGCCCCTTAAGTTCGGTGCTCTGTCGCCTAAACTTTCAACCCCTAGTCTACATAAATAAAGAGAAATTATATCAAATACCCGTCGGTGGCTCAGTGTGTAAGGGTTTAGGTAACGGCATGAAGAAAAATGACCGTTTCTGAGGTCCTGGGATCAATTCCCTGTAGAGCTGATCAGAGAGTAAAATCTCAGACAGTCACTCTTCAGGATATACTGGTATACCTGACATCTTGAAGAGAAGACCTTCCAGCTTCTGACCTTGAAGTGAAAGCTTGATAGAAACTTGAATGATAGGTCTTCAACAGTATCAGGCTGCTAAAAGTATGATATTGTATGCCATATAAGTATAAAATATAAGTAATTTAAGTATAAAATATAAGTAGCATGAAAACTTTTCAACAATATCTCGCCAAGAATGCTCTTAATATCGAATATAATGAACTCAGTTATAAAATAAAGCTCATTTTCAAAGCAGTGCTACATTCTACACTGTGTCTTTTAGAGCTGATAACCCTCATTATTTTATTGAAAACTATAACTTTCACTTTATTAAAGATATTAAAACTAAATTTCTCAATTTTTGGTAGAATTGGCTGCTGGTCAAGTGCTGTAAATTTCAAGAACATTGGTCAACTCCTTAAGACTTTATTGTAAAAGTAATGTGGGGTATCAGTTACAAAAACACAGTGCCTATTTTAAAAGAGTACTCAGTTTAACATACCTCTTCACTCGCTATAGTATTATAAATAGTACTCGATTTAAGCTATTCGATAAAAAAGGAGATCTTCTCAGTTGTAACGCCGAGTTAATACTAAAGGATCCAGAGCGGAGGTGAATTTACAATTGCATTACGGATGATAATCGAGCCAGGCGATTCAATGGCCTAATCTCATTCTGTGCTGACTGAAAAGTAATTTATCAAACCCGCCGGGTCATTCCTCAGTCTACGCAATTACTCCAGAACGTCAAAGGCTTCTTGCGCAATGAATAACAAGAGGATCACTGAAGACTCCATGGGCAGATATTCTGTAGATAGAAAGAACTTTGTATCTTGGACTTGATAATCAGGATAGATCGAAAGTATTCTGCTTGTTGTGTCGGAGCGATTAAGCGGAAGCTGAGAAATCATATTTGGAAACGACCTCAGATTTATATTTGTCAAGACTCTGTTAAGGTTTTTAAAGTATTTTCTTAGCTACTTGATAAATTTGTCAATCGACCGAGTGCTCATTTGTGAGCGGGTAGGTAGCTTTTTAGTAGAAATGTATGTGTCGATCTTCTTGCAAGTAATAACGCAGGAGATATATTATACTAATAATATAATAGTATATGGTATTCCTATAGTATTCCTTTACTCTTATACACTGTGAATGTATGCCAGCCTCTGTATGTATTGAATACACTGTGAATGTATGCCAGCCTCTATATGGATTGAATACACTGTGAATGAATCCCAGCCTCTATATTCTAGGATTATATGAACCTGCTGGTATGCGTGAGTGAGTTTACCAAAAGCAAAAAGTTGAACTATTGATTATTTATAAATTACTATTACTAATCTGCTGATGTGATTTTCTGTACAAAATACGTTAGTGATTTACTTTAATAACGCTGTCTGCAGTTAAATTTCTTTGAATTCACTGCTAATATGAATAAAAAGCTGGTAAAGCTTATGTTAAAGTCAGTTTTCTCATTCGAAAGCGATGTCAGTGACGGGCGAGCCCAGGATTTGAACACCGCACATACTGATCCGCGGTCGGATAGCTTACCTACATCGCCACTGGCTCCAGTCAAATAGGAATATTAATAGGAATTGGAGTAAGACAAGATTGTAGCTTTTCGCCTCTGCTGTTTAACATTTATGCAGCATACAATTGCCCCCTCCAATTTTGGAGGGGGCAATGGAAGACATTGAAATTAGAATAAAACTTAGTGAATTGTTTGCAAAGATGTGATATTTGCAGATAATCAAATAGTAGTTTTCTAAACGAGGAAAAATTAAAGGAGAGAGAAGCAGAGGCAGACAGGGATTTGGACTGTTAGATGATTTAATGATCCTCACACATGAGGATATGACGAGAAAAAAAGAAAACCGAGAAGAGTGTAGACGTTATATGCCTTGGACCTGCCAGTGGTCAATGCATTAAGAGAGAGAGAGAGAGAGAGAGAGAGAGAGAGAGAGAGAGAGAGAGAGAGAGAGAGAGATACAGATAGATTTTTATTTCATCCATTGATTGATTGAACAATCTTTTAAAATTTTATATTTCTACATTCTACATTTTTCTGTGACAGTTTGGAGTATTATCTTCTCCGCAGCTGCTGTAATTATTTAGTACTACTGCATGCGGTACAGTGTTATCTAGCACTTTTGGTGTTCTAAACAAATAATATATGCAACTTTAATTCTTTTAAGGTACAATGTACCGCACGTATAGAATGCCGTGTATTGCGCATATGACATACCTTATTCTTCACGTATAGCGTATCACGACCTTACTTAGAACTCAAATTACCTCATTAATGTTCATGTCGAATGAAACTGTTTGTTTTACTGAAATTTTAATTCAACAGAAGACAACTCTATTGCATGACTAGCAGACATTACTCCGAGTCTCATCCCATCCTAAGCAAATGTGGGCGGCCCCGATAACCTCTGACCATCCAACCTCGGTCCACCTCAAACTTCAGCCCCCCCCCAATCCTCAGAGCTGTCCACCACCAAATCTCGGTCCTCCTCTGAAGCCCCTCAGCCAGCGCCAGCTTTAGTGGACCACTGTGTGCCTTAGTCCAACGAATGTCTGAGAGTCTTAGTCCAACGAATGTCTGCGAACCTCAATCTTTCGCACCTGGCTCTGCCAGCCTTTAGCAGCCTCAATCTGAGCCACAGCCCTGTGAGCCCAACCCCTGTGAGCCCCTATGAGCCCCAGCCCCTGTGAGCCACAGCCCCTGTGAGCCACAGCCCCTGTGAGCCACAGCCCCGGTGAGCCACAGCCCCGGCGAGCCAGAGCCCCTGTGAGCACAGCCCCTGTGAGCACAGCCCCTGTGAGCCCTAGCCCCTGTGAGCCCAGCCCCTGTGAGCCCCAGCCCATGTGAGCCCCTTTGAGCCCGGTGAGCCCATCCCCTGTGAGCCCATGCCCCTGTGAGCCCAGCCCCTGTGAGCCCCAGCCCCTATGAGCCCAGCCTCTGTGAGCCCCAGCCCATGTGAGCCCCATCCCTTGTTACCCTCGGCCCCACTGAGCAAATCTCAGCCCCACGGGCCCTGCTAGCCTCAACCTCTGCCAGGCTTAATCCCCACGAACCCCAGCACGGCTCGTCTTAGTGACTCAAATGATTTATCAGCCACTGGTCAAAGGTTCTCATCGCTTGAGCAGCATTCTGCTCTTCTTACTACCTCTAGCGAACAGCGTAATAAGTCTAGGTAAATAAAGTTGCCTTTAACACCTATAATAAATAAATCTAGATAATTAAAGTTGCATTTAACACCTATAATAAATAAATCTAGATAATTAAAGTTGCATTTAACACCTATAATAAATAAATCTAGATAATTAAAGTTGCATTTAACACCTATAATAAATAAATCTAGGTAAATAAAGTTGCATTTAACGCCTGTTTCAGCTCTGATACTGACGAGATTGCAGCTGGTAATAATATCCGTATTTCCTGATTTTCGAGAATATACCCTGCAAACGCAACTAAATTTGCATTGCAAAATGAAAACAATTATTAATTTCCTAAGAATTTCATTTTATCGAGATTCCAAGAGATATTACTCAATATACTTTATTCTGTTTACTTTTACTAGTCTTAAAATTACAATTAAGAGTCTTTTAAGTAACAACTTAAGGAGGCACTGGAAAACTACCTTAGATTACATTAGTTTCTCAAATTAAAACCTCGCTGTTGTTTGGTATGTTAATAGAGACAGCGCTCTTTAATAGCTAGAAAGCAGATTGTACTCGAACAATTTGCAACATAACGTGAATCAGCAAGAAAAAGGGAGAGAGAGATAGAGAGAGAGAGAGCGTGCAAAAGAGAGAGAGAGAGAAATGGAGAAAGATACAGCAGAGAAAGTGAAAAAAATTAGAAAACAAAGCTAGAGTAAGATATATATATATATATATATATATATATATATATATATATATATATATATATATATATATATATATATATATATATATATATATATATATATCGAGAGAGAGAGAGACATCAAGAAAAAGGGGGAGAAAATTTAGCGAAAGAGAGAAAAACTTTTATGGTTTCCATTTGTCCTACGAAAAGTCAAAGGCGTTTTGCTAGTGATTCTAATTCCTACTTACAACTCTAAGCTTTTCATTTTCTTCCATCATATGCGCCATTTTCAAATCATCCGAATTCTTATGGTTTCTTTATCGTACTTTCCTCGCAAAGTCTTCGACTGTAAATCTTTTCGTAGAGATTTCTTGAAAAATTCTTCTACGCTCTTCGTCTTACAATCTTTCTTCTCCTTATTAGCAATGTACATGCACATGTGCGTATGCATAGATGAAAAAAACGTTTCTTTACCTTTTTAATATCTTCGAAAAAACGCGTTTTTTTACGTATTTTATTTTTTATAAAATAAAAAACGTAAAACAACGTAAACCATGGTTTGACTTTGACTGCACATAAATATTGAGAAATTGCCGTTAGTTTCGTGCATAAACATCACTATATAAAAGGTAATTCATTACATTTTGGATTTTCCTAGTTAGGCAGATGTTCCAATTTTTAAGACATTGTCTATTCTTAATTTCTTACGGATTTAAATTTTCTTGTATTGATAGTCTAATTATGAACAACTGACTGTGGCTGTATGTGACCTGAAAGTATTTATTTATATTTATATGGAGTCTATGGACATACTTTAGAACTTTAGATCAAGTCTAGTTGTAATAAAATTGTTTAGTGTTATGGAATGAAGGCATGATAATATATATGCAAGCAACGTGTACGCTACTAAACGTTTTTTAAACGTTTTTTACGTTTTTTATTTTTTGGGAAGAAAACGCGTTTTTTAACGTTTTTTATTTTTGGTAAGAACGTTTTTTTCAGCTATGTGCGTATGTTTCAAAATGCTTTCACTACACTGTAATTTCAAATTATACTGAGTACTCTCTGATGGCCACAGGGTTCATTGAACAAGATGTTAGTTTTTGACTTGAGATTTAATGTCTTATGCATTTCATTATTTGTTCATTAATATGATGTTTGCATGATGTGTCTGTGTACTGTGATTTCTCTTATATTTTTACTTTGGTTCTAATAAACTTCATATATAATTATTTTAAAAGAAATAATGTTATGCTAATATGAGAAGTCATCTTAGATAGGCTTATAATTTTATTACTGAAATTACTAATGCCCTTAAATATAACCACAGTAATATTATATATTATATTCAAATAACATTATAATTGAACTTTATTTCTAAACAATCCTTTAAGCAAATGTATCTTAGTATCCATTTATCAAGTCCTAAATTGTATTTAATATTTTGTTTTTAAAGCACTAATCTTGTAATCCTTTACGACAAGTGCAGTCTACGGTTGATTTATTCTTTAGTGACAGAGACAGATGACTATGACTAGGGAACAAAAAATTTTTAGTTTGCAGTTTGAAAACTGTTAGCTTACTCGTCTTGCATCTGGGAGACTGCTACATATACCTGAGTCAATAGTAAATTATTAAATACAACTAAGGACTTAATAAATAGATATTTAAGAAACATTTGCTTAAATATTTATTTCGTAATCAAGCAAAGCTTTTTATTAGAATAAAACATTTTGTTTGGTGTGACACGAACGTTATATAGTATTTTGCAGTATTAGTATTTATTATTGATTTTGAAAATTGTCCTACATTTTTATACGCAGTAATGCATAAAATGTCTCGCTTTGTTGCCGGACCACTGAAGAATTTAACAGTCGTTAATTGCAGGTGTCGAAAGCGACGACTAAGCCAAAACTGAGGAAGGCAACAGGAGAGCACCTCAGGAGCCATATTCTTCCCAAGCTAAAGGCTATATTAAATTTATGATTTATATTATGTTATTGTATATTTGCCTGTGTTTATCTGTATGTACAAACATGTGCTTTTCGAACTATGTAAGATTTCTGCGTTGTGTCAGATATCATTGCTATAAACGAATAATAAAACTTAAATTGTGGATAAAATCTTTTGTGAAGAGATTAACTTGCTAATCTATGGAGTGCTCTTTATGAAGAGCGAATGCAGACTCTGAGAATGAATATACACCGTGAACCTGCCATTTGGCAGAACACTAGACACAGCGAGAGCGAATGCACAACAATTTCATTCCTACAACATATCCTTGTGCATTATTAGTATGTGCATAAATGAGAGTCATTTGTCGTATGTATAGACATTTAGGAGTTCATGTCGTTCTAGTTATAATTATGTAAATTATATAAAATCTCTTGCACTTTTGCCATTATTTAAAGAGCCGAAAACCTGAAATCTTCTGCTAGACCACGTCATCTGAAAGGTGAATGATCTCTATCATTGCGGTCAGTGAGGAGTATTAAGTATCGCAGTTCTAATGAAATAAGAAATATGAACCAGCGCTGACGAATTAGGCCTATATACAATTCGTAGCACATGACTCTCTCGAACTCGATGCATTTGAGATAAAACTGCAATTACGTTCTGCGGATTTCTAGGACAGCAAATTGACCGGAATACATGTGCGTAGAATGTCGATTCATATTTTTATGCGGTTTTTTGTCAGGAGCCCGAAGGGTCACTCTGTTAGAAGGGAATTTTGCAAAGCATGATCGGTATAAAAATTTAATTAATACGCTATCATATCAATAATCAAATTATTAATACAAAATAACATTTTGATATTAGAATTTGGTCCTCTAGCTAATAGAGTGATAATTATGGTGATAATAATAATAATAATAGTAATAATAATAATAATAGTAATAATAGTAATAATAATAATAGCAATAATAATAATAATAGTAATAATAATAATAATAATAATAAGGAGGAGGACCAGCGCCATTACTGGTGATAAGCGCGAAAAAGAGTTTCTTTGGCAGCGACTGTCTATTGCTCTCCAGCGATTCAATGCAGTCTGTTTCAGTTGCACTTTGGCTAATGCGAATTCCCAGGGTGTAGAGGAATTATTTTAATCGCTGCTTTTTTAAACTTTTAATTAAATAAAGTCTCTTTTATCTTATTTTTTAGCCCAAGGCCCATTACAGCCCAGGGCATTAAAAATAATAATAATAATAGTAATAATAATAATAATAATAATAGTAATCATAAGAGTGCCTAAGACTTACCTTTTCCCACCGTAGACATAATCAATCTACCCTGACCATTTTTTATCATCGGACTGGCTTTCGTTTAGGACCTTACTTATTATTATTATCATCATCATCATCGTTATTATTATTATTATTATTATTATTATTATAAGAGAGACCTCTTTTTTAAAAAAGTCCATAAATGACTTCGTAAAGATATAAAGCAGTCTGATTCAGCAAATCTCTTGAGCAGCTAGGTGACCTCGATAAGCCGGGTGGCGATTCAGTATTTATTGCTCGAATCTTTTTTTATTAAACCTCGTGTTCTTTACGTCTGGGTTAAAAAAATAATATTTTTACTAATATTTTTCTTTCCTGCAGCTTTTGGGATGTAAAGAATTATTCTGATCTCTTTTTTAATCATTTTTTATATAGGTACCTTAAGTAAAAGAGAGAATGAAATAATGAGCTAAGCAATAGAAATCTAAAAAGATCTTGTATAATGGAGCAAATTTTAATTACTTAACCATTGCTTAGGCCATGTGAAAAAGATGGAGCAGCAACATTCCGGCTTAATATCTTTTTCAAGACACGCTAGATTTATATTGCATATTCCAGCAGATATATGACGAACTTTTAGATTCATCCGTTGACAATGCCGAAGCAATCGACGCTTTTAATATTTGATAAAAATCCGATGCTATGGTAACGTGCTAAAGTCGTTAAAAGATCGCGACCTAGCTAGCATCAATGCTCATCTCGTTCTAGACCTGTAGAACATCTCAGGGAAGAAGAAACAGAGTTACTTCATTTATTGCTCAAAATCCATTGTCCATTTAAACGAGTAAGAAATAATAAAAATATATTTTCAGTTCTGATTCAATGAATTTTTGACGAATTATCAAAGGTAAGACAATAAAACCCAAAAGTAATCATATCAACAGGTGCGGGATTAAACATTTAACATCTCTGACATACTTCAGAGATGTTAAACAGACTCGAAGCGAAGTTTGTTAAAATAAATATTTAGTTTTTACCTTTAGTAGCTTCTACAATGAATGAAAACAAGGTACATACAAGAGTCTGGGGACTGTTCATTAATAAATTGTAAAGATGTGACACTCTAATTTGAGTTCTTAGAATTACTAGCCTGGTGTGATGAGTTGTAAGCCTCAATTTACTTATCATTGGAAACAATTACTATAATTTTACATAAATATGATATTAAATCTGCACTTCCGCTTAGCTTGCTAAGCGTAGGATTATTATCATTATTTTTATTATTATGACGAGTAAATTTAAAACAATTATTATAATTATTATTCAGGTTGTTGTTATCAATATATAATAATAATAATAATTATTATTATTATGATTACTATCATTATTATTATTATTATTATTATTATTATTATTATAAATGAAGTTCCATGGGCTTTTTAAGGCCCTGAGAAAAAAAATAACAAGAATCTTTATCATTATTATTATTTTTTATTATGATTAGTATTATAATTTTAATTATTATTTTTGTTATTATTATTCTACAATTGATTTTTCACGGGACTTTTGAGGTTCTCAGGCAAGCATGATGCGAGAATTGTCGAGGGATATACAATGTGTACTTGATTGAACGCCTAGTAGTGACTGTCACTGGACAAATAATCCTCTGACATACTGACTCTACCATCCTGCTGCTCCGATCACCATCTGTCTGTCTCTCTCTCTGTCTCTATCTATGTCTCTATCTCTCTCTCTCTCTCTCTCTCTCTCATTCTCTCGCTCTAAATAAACCTCTGACATACTGACTCTTGCATCCGCTGCTCCGATCACCATCTGTCTGTCTCTATCTCTGTCTCTCTTCTCTCTCTCTCATTCTCTCGCTCTAAATAATCCTCTGACATATAGAAACCTTCGGATTGATGTTTTATGTTACTGCTGCCATTTACTTTGAAAAATTTACCGAGAAGCGTAATTTTAATGCTATAAATTTCTTATAATGTTTATAATATTAAACTGGAACATTAAACAATATTCTATTAATATTTATCATGAAAATTTATTTACCGTAAAATAATTGTTTGAAATATTCCTAAAAAAATTACATTTTAAACCACATTTTGCCTAAATTCTCTCTCCTTATAATACCATCAATTTGTTCGTTTAACACAGTAGATAATACAACATATTAGCTTATTCAAGTAGGATTAAGAGTTCGTTTCTGTGGTCAGACTTTGATATCAGGACGGTAGTTATAGAAGATTTTAGATTGCATTATTTATATATTCGCTAGTTTTTATTTTAAAAAGCCCTATAAACATCTTTTTTTAAATATCTCAGACCATTGACTTGTTTTGTCTTGTAAATCAATAATAACTACACGTGTGTGGAAAATAGTAAATTTCTAAACTGAATCACTAATCCAAATATTGTACACGCACTAGTCTAAACATTGTACTCATAGTAATCTAAACATTGTACACGTAGTAATCTAAACATTGTACACGTAGTAATCTAAACATTGTACACGTAGTAATCTAAACATTGTACACGTAGTAATTTAAACATTGTACATATACTAATCCAAACATTGTACATGTACTTATCTAAACACTGTACATGTACTAATTTAAACGTGGTACATGTACTAATCTAAACGTGGTACATATACTAATCTAAACGTGATACTTGTACTAATCTAAACGTGATACTTGTACTAATCTAAACGTGATACATGTACTAATCTAAACGTGGTATATGTACTAATTTCATTGTCTGTACCTCTAGTGATGATACTAAAATAGACGGTAATCTTAGCTGTAAACTTAGCTTCTTTGTAGATTTCTATTTCCCATTCATAACGTGATCTTTCACATTCTCTTTTATAAGTTTATTAAAGAAATTAAATTGAATACGGTTAAGAAACTACATCGAGCGCAGTAAATATACGGGATCTTCCTGGTTTAAAATTTCCTAGTATGGTTCGTTCACACATCTTCTCTGGTTTAGCTTGAGCGGGGATGCCTGGACTAGATCTAGATTCATTGTAAAGCACTCCTGTGCGGACTGCATGACCCTCAGTGTGGGATTCCATACGTCACTTAACACCAGTCAGAAACGTCCATTTCACTTTACTGTGCGATCCATTTAACCGCTAACTCAATTCAAAATTTCTTATCGAGACTCTAAATAAAGCAGTTTTGTGAAAATTTAGTGAAATGAATTAGTGCATTTTTATCTAGCGCTTTGCAAACTCTAACGAGATTAAATGCTATTTTGATAATTTACCACTTTTGCACGAGCGAGAATAAGACATTTCTAATTTGATAAACACCTCTTTGACTTTTAATACAATTCTTTAAATTCTTTGCTTGCTTATTTAAGTTATTTTTATTCATTATTGGTCTGCTGGTTTCTAAAACATCCATTAAACTGGTTTTTAAAGACATCTATTAAGCCCTAGTCCATCGAGAGCCACTATGATCTAGTGGTATGGCGTCAGGCTTTAGATCCTGGTTCGGTTGTTGGTCACGTCACTTTGTTAGCATATCTTAACATACTGCTGTAGTCTTAGGGGTTAGAGATTAGGGTTATTTTGATTGTTTTAGAGAATTTTCGTTAGGGTTTACTAAAATTACTCATAAAAAGACCTCCCACTGCAATCCTTCAGTTCATACGTTTGATGCTCTATCACCAAATTGGCTTCCTTTATGCTATTCTGCAATGTCCCATCCAATTCCCTGGTACATTACGGTGTAGTAATTATACTAATAATACTAATAATAATACTAATATTAACAATAATAATAATAATAATGCATCAACTGTTTCAACAATTCTTTTAAGCCGATTGATGACCTCGAGTAGCCGGGCGGCGATTCAGCACATATTGCTTGAATCGTTTTTATCAAACCCCAGGTTCTTTACACCGGGATTAAAAATTACAATAATAGTTTAACGTCCGTTTCCTCACACAAGGATGATATCAGGGACGTCTTCTCTCACATGTCACTACAAATCGATTTACCACAAATGCTCTGAAAAACCTGTGCTGAAGAGGAAGAGAAAGATCCTAAACGGTGATCAAAAGACAGTCAGGTACGATGAAAAAAGTCTACGGCGGGAAGAGATGCGTTTGCAATCTACAACGGAAAGAGGAAATAGTAGAACGTGAACGAAGATCAGGAGGCAGAGAATTCCAAACCGTAGGAGCTGAAAAAGAAAATGAACGTCTACCTAATGAAGTGAAAATATGGTGTAGGTCTAGTTCAATATAGCTCATAATGCGAGTTATGGCTAAAAGATTTATTGATAAAAATATGAAAGCTAATGAAGTGCGTGTCTACTGCAGTAGAATCCTACTGCATCATCAGTGTAGCTCGCTGCATCATAAAAATGCACCCCACTGCATCACTAGTATATCATAACTGCATCATCACTGTATCACAACTACATGCACATCATCACTGCATCATCAATGAGTAATTAGTGAATCGTCACTGCATCATCACTGCATCATCACTGCATCACCACTGCATCATCACTGCATCGTCACTGCATCATCATTTCATGATCAATGAGTAATTACTGTATTATCACTGCATCACCGCTGTATCATCACTACATCATCACTGCATCATCACTGCATCATCACTGCATCATCACTGCATCATCACTGCATCATCACTACATCATCACTACATCATCACTGCATCATCACTGCATCATCACTACATCAGCACTGCATCATCAGTGCAAAAGAGTCAGGATCTTGCTGCTGAGCCCCGGTCGTTAATCTGTAAATAGACATCCCGATCTTCTTCCGCTCTCTTTCCACTTCGTTGATTCCTTTCCTTCATCATCCGCTGAATCGATGCTCAACATATAGAAAGTTAATCCAGCGTGCCGCCTGAATTTCCTTTCGCAGCGATACAAAATCGTACTCAAAAGTCAGGACTGAAATTTTGGAATTATGTAAAAGTCTTACCAATGAAAGCCTGAAAAGGTGTGAAGATGTCAGATATGGACTGAAGCGAAAGCCGTTCATATGCTGCATTAGAAATCTGTCGAGAGATTTATCTTAAAGTATTTAAACATAGCAGTAATATCAAATGTAGACATTGAGATCAGGTTTGCTATCATATATTTACGAATTTGTATCGTTATTATACTCTTAGCAAGTTAACCCTCTCTTCTTACTTCACTCTCTTTGGACTGGTTCTTTCAATTTTGAATCATTTTGGAAACTTTTGTTTCTTTTGTCTGCATTTTATTCAATAATTTTCGATGTTTTCATTGATGACAGTAACGCTATTATTATTATTGAAGTTGTTGTTGTTTTATAATTTGAGTATACCGTATAGTTATTTTAGATCATATTACTATGCAGTAATAATCAATCTGTACAATATCATTTACCGAACATTCTCTTCTCTCTAAATATAGTCCTGAATTAGTAATCACACTAAATTCTCCATTTCTTGTTTATTTCTTATGTAAATGCGTTACGATTCCATTTACATGTCAATGTATTATTTTATGTATGCATTTTGACAGGTATTTCATTTACTTGTCAATGTATTATTTTATGTATTTTAACAGGTACTCTCAAAACGCCGTCCATTGAGTTATGCGATGTGCCTTGACAACATCACGCTGTTACCCTGCTACATAGCAGTCTGTATATTAGACTTAACAACACCACGCTGCTACCCTGCCCAACGGTATTCTGTATATTTGACTTAGCTACATTACACTGCTTCGCTACCGTAGCGCAGTCTGTACATTTGACCAAGTCTCTGTTGAATGCCATGCTATATAGCCTTATTGTAATGCTAACTACTTGACGCCATCTGAATTTTTAATTAAACTTTGAATTCGTTCTCGCTGTCTGCTGATGATAAACCATGTCGCCCAACGCCCGCGGAAACACAACCTTTGATAAAACTGTCACAGAATATCCGGAACCTGGAGTTAAATTTCATCAGCTTCATCCTCAACCGCTTCCAGATTGGACTGAGGCTCGCCAAGCCTGGGCTTGGTCGTGGCCTCTACATACGTATGGATTAGGAAGCCTCTACCTATTGGGCCTATTCATCTCTGTAGCTCTAATGCTCTTTCTCAGCAGACGTCTTCGTATGCAGCCAATGATGGCTCTAATCCTCTTAGATATTTCTCTCTTCTGTGCTACAAAATCAGTCGTTCTATTTGTCGACCCGTATCATTCCAGATCTAAACTCGCCTCTTATATCATTCATTTCTTCGCAGGTTTAGTCTACCCCTGCATCATTGCTGCCAGCACTCTCACAGAAAGAATCATAGCAAGGGTTATCAGGCCGCGGGCAGGTTTCACCTCGAAAGCCTGGAAAGCTCTTTGCGTCGCCATATTTGTCTACTTCATCTTTATCTCTGTGATTTACGTCGTCGTATCGCTGGACGTTAGCGTGAAATACTGGCTCGTAGTAGCCCAGATGATTTTTATCACGTGGGGGTTTGCCGTGACATTTCTCGTAGCCTACAAGTGCTACAAACTCTCGCTGTACTGTAGGAGATCACATCAGTCCCTCCAGCAGATCCTTGTCTACTCGAGGATGAAGCGTCAACAGGCTCAGGGAGTTCAGAGTGCCAGTTCAGCTGAGAACACGTCTCCAACAAACACTAGAGCTAATCTCCAATTCCGGATTTCCAAAACAAGAATTGATTTGGGAGAAGATTGGACCTATGGGATAAGCGAAGAAGAAGCAACTAGCGAATCTGAAGATCAGTGCGAAGATAGACTTCCGGTTAGAACGGGTTTATCGTTCCGTCCCAGATATAAAAGATTTGGTAAGGTCAGATATCGAGCTGGTAACTATGCGAATTGTTCACGGTGTAATTCAGGCAATCATGAGTTCAGCTGCCATTCGAATGATATTAATCTAAACGGAAAGTTTCGTATAGGTGCAAATTATTCCGATTACGATGAAGAATATAATCCTTCTGAAACATCGGTGACGGTAGCTACGGATAGGCTATCCGTGGGCGATATTCCGGATCAGGTTTTACATTCCGAACCCCATGTCAGATATCTGAAACAGAATGACTGCGAATATCTTCATAATCTCCATTCCAGTAGTAACTGTTTGATTGACTGTGACGTCATTGATTGGAATCACTACGTCACATCGGGTGATTTTATGACGTCATGTAAAGGATTTTCCATGTGCAACGGAAATACAAGCAAGTCCTTCAAGCCTGAAGGTAGATCAGTTCTAGGTTGTTTTAAGAGAGATAATGACGTTTCGAATGAAAAAATAATTCATCAAGTTAAAATTCATCAAGTTACACATGTTAACGCTGCCTTTGAGAACGACACAGATTGCCTCTCAGATGATAGCCAAAGGAGAAAAGGCGTACATTGTAAACAGGAAGGGGGAATAAAAGAGGAGAAAATGTTGCATCGTCAGCATCATCAGCAGCATCAGCCTGATTACAGCTGCGAGCAACGACAGCTGTCAGAGAAAATCATTTCTCTGCCGCAACAGAATCATCGAGAGATATCCGATAATATATCACACCAGCAGGATAAACACCAAGAGAAACAACAACATCAACTCAGTCAACAACACAAAGAACAACACAATGAACAGCACAACAAACAATACAAAGAACAAAACAGCGAACAACACAAAGAACAAAACAACGAACAACACATAGAACAAAAAAACGGTCAACACAAAGAACAAAACATCGATCAATGCAAAGAACAAAAGAACGAACAACGTAACGAATTAAACGTACTTAATGAAACACGTAAAATACGACTTGATCATTCTGTCACTTATCCAAATAAAAGTAACTGTGATATATCCGTTAACTGCCCATCTAATGAAACACCTGGTCCATCTAACAGTATCCGTCTATCCGATCCAACTAATTCGGGAATTAGCGAATCCCGGATATCCGGTGAATGTAATAAAACCGAAAATCCAGAAGGCTCAGTGATAGAGATCAAGGACGTTGGTTACATGGCTGACAATGAGCTAGGATCTCCTCTAGATGTCGCTATAACGCTTGACTCCAAAGCGGCGGACAGGGAAGCGGGATCGGCTGATATAGCTCATCCAAATCCTGATTTAGCGGAAAGTCCTCAGAAAAGTCCCTATCCGCTTCCGGAGGCAAATAATTTCCTGGGATTGCGGCGGATATTACAAGGTTGCGTTATTTCCGGAGCACTAACAGCCGCATATATCAACGTCGCCGTGTCTTTCTTCATATGCGCCGTCCAGGTGTACGCATTGTTCGGCGTCTATGGTGTCCTCTCAAATGAGATGGTTGTTTCTCCGTGGCCTTGGTTCGCCTTTCAAACAACTTGCAGGTTTGTAATGCTTTTTCTGTTAATAGAGAATGAATATGAATTCCCCGTGTTGTGCTCGGGTGTGGTTGGACCACTGCAGATTAGGCTGCGTATACGTAAGAGGCGACTAATGCAGGAGCTGAGGATGGCAAGAGGGGACCCACCTCACCATGAATTATTTTCCCCGAGGATTAAATACTAATCAATCCATCTAACTGAGGGAGCAAACGGGAAACCACCTCAGAAGTCATACTTTTTCTATGCTATAGGCTACATAGGGTATAGGTATGGCATAGACTTTGTGAAGGGATTAACTTGTTGATCTAAGGAGTGCTCTTATGGAGCGAGAAAGCAGACTTTGAGTATGAATAAGTACCTTGAACCTACCACTTGGCAGTGCACTGTAGAGAGGGAGGAATTGAAATTAATAAAAGATTTTTATCAACATCTGGTACTGGAAGCTATTCCGTTACTGTAACCGAGAATCGGAGGACCGAAATTGCACTGAGTGTATCAAGAAAACACTAACCATGAGTTTACGAACGTCACGGAGAACCATCATCTAAAACTGCATGTTTAATTTAAGAAGAATTTAAACAGTATTTAACACTTTGCTTTGTTAGATTTTACGACCTTTTGCTAGACACAACTTGCTGGGTCTAGTAGTGTTTATATTTTGTTGCTATATTTTAGTGCGGGGTTCAAATACTGGGCTCTCCCGTCACTGGCATCGCTTTCGAGTGAGGAAACTGACGTTAACCGTAGCTTTATCTGCTTATACTAGATTGCTATTAGGAATATGTGCAATGAACCTGACATTAGGAAAAACGTTAGTGAGATAGAGAAATCTTCACTCTTACTTCAAAGATAGAGAAATCTTCAGTCTTACTTCATAGATAGAGAACTCTTCAGTCTTACTTCAAAGATAGAGAAATCTTCAGTCTTACTTCAAAGATAGAGAAATCTTCAGTCTTACTTCTAACTCAGTCGTTGCATGAAAACTTATCATATTGCAAATTACATCATACCGGAAGTTGTCGCCATTCATTTATCACTCCGTAGATTGCAATTGGCAGGCTTAGCAAAACAGAGTTGCCATTTGTCATATTTTTGCCCTCAGCTGGTTATTATTTATGCAGCTAGCGTCCCCAGGTCCCGTGATCATGACTGATTGCCATCGCAGTGTGGCACCGCTTAGATCCTTGAAACTCAAGTTTGGTAACTTTAAGGAATGAGTCAATTTTGCTCCATTATAATTTAGGTTGCATATTTTCTTTCAAAATTACCTACTGATTTTGTTCAATATAATACTGTATTTAAAGTCACAAATGAATAAATGAATGAGATAAATGCAACGATGCCTCTGAAATAAGTCTTAAAAAGCTCTGAGTGGAGTTTAACAAAATTAACACCAGTTGACAGAGTATTATTTGTCTGTCTTTCATTGTGCATATTGGTAGCAGGAAGATGACAAACGTTCAATACTTATTAAAGTAGCTATCTTGTACACTGAAAGTGATATGTCCCTGACGCTTTTTATAAATTATGCTATACATCACCATCATCATCATCATCATCATCCCTCAAATCCCATATAAACTAGGGTCGAGATTTAGACAATTTTGTAGCAAACTCAATAGCCTAGGCGCTCACCAACCGAATGCCTATTCTGACGTTGGTATGGATCCTAGTGCTTTGTCGCCTTTGACTACACGTGCAGTCCACGATTGGTCTATTTTTCAGCGACACGGACAAAATACGAGTACTGTATATGGCCCCGGTGTATTCCACTTGAGCCAAGCACGGCGTAATATAATTTATAAATAATAGCGAATATAATAATTAATTTAAGATCTTATCTGTTAGACATAAACTGATAGATCTAATATGTGGATCTAATAGCGAAGAACTCAGACAACCTTACAAAATATTGTCCAAAACTAAAATTTTAAATTTTACAATAGCATCTATATCTCGTTCTTTCTATTTCGATTAATTATATTATCAAGACTCATCTTGATGTTCGTTTAGTGCTTAACCTTCTAATAAACCATAACAATATCCAGAACAGTTTCTTATAGCTTCAAGTGTTTCCTGAAGTGATCTCTGGATAGTTTTAGTAGTCTTCAAGCTTCAGGAAGAGTTCTTGTAGAGCTAGTGACAATTCAATATGAAGCTATAAAGTCATATTTTCCATCTGCCACTTCAAGGCTCATTATTAAATATATCGACTTAATCTTCAAAATTCATATTCCCTTCACTTTTCTATATTTCTCCTCAAATAATTTTGACCTATCATTTTTCCGGCAAACGCCACTAATCACAAATTATTTAGATAAGGGGCAGTTGAGGTCAATAGGGGTGGTGTAGAAGTTTAAAAAAGCTAAGGTTAACGTCAGTTTCCTCACTCGAAAGCGATGTCAGTGACGGGCGAGCCCAGGATTTGAACCCGCATATACTGATCCGCGGTCGAGTGTCTTACCGACTTCGCCACAGGTTCCAGCCATGAAGAACTAAGCTTTTTCGATTGTAGCACTTAGGTGGCATTAAAGATGTCGCAGAGGAAGAGTTATTTTGGGTAAACAGGGTAATGTTCTAAGGGACCGACGCCCCTGCTCTGTATATGTTGGTCGAAGGTGAGGAAGGCATAGAGGGCTCACTCACCTCATCGTAAGCAGAATCCCCCAAGAATTATGGTATATCCAAAGGAATGTTAGATGATTGAAGGATCAATGTATGTGGACATGATGAAAAAAAATGAAGATAGAGATGAGTGGAGGTGTTATATACCATGGACCTGCCAGTAGGCAGTGCACAAGAGATATTTACTTAAAACCTTTAACGATTGTTCTTCAACCGCATGATTTAGCAGCCCAATCCAAGCATCAATATCTTCAGTTTATAATTAATAGTTGTTTAGTGCTAACATTGCCAACAGAGTGACTATATTGACGAAAATATTGTCAACGATCTTTTTCAAAAAGTACATGTAGGCTATATTGAAAAATATCTTGAAAAGTATCTCGAAAAAGTATCTTGAAAAAGTATCTTGAAAAAGTATCTTGAGTACCTCAAGATATTTTCTAATAGTATCCTGAAGATACACGATATAGCTACTTTTAAAAAGTATCTTGAAGATACAAGATAAGCTAGTAGCATGTATGTTAAAGATACTTTTTTATTTTGAAGATACTATTTTGGCCAACGCAGAATACGAGATCCATATCTTGGAGACCGACCTGGGTTTTGAAACCAGATCAAGTTGCTTTGGATGCGAATGCTCTAAACATTTGGCCATTTCCCTTCGTTTGTTGAGCATATTACGTTAGCTAAATCTGCTGCTCACAAGTTTACAACTATCACATGCGCACACTTGTCAAAATCTTACTCATAAATCATTTCTATATTTCTCATTTAACCGCTCAATAAATCAAGATTTTGCTTCAAGTGCTATTCCACAAAATTCCCTCCTGACGAAGCATTTTTAATTCTTGAACCCTTCCAGAAAACCCTTCAAACATTGGCCTGGCAAATACACAACTGCGTTAGTGTTAAGTTATTGTCTGCTATGATACATTTTCAGAGTAAGTGTGAATTTCGAAAATAAATTTCCTCTTTTTAAAAATTAGATCAGTGTCGGCATGATTTGATTTATGAGGGCATGACAGACAATGACTGGCATGACGTTCATGACGACAGTCAATGACTGACATGACGTTCATGACTACAGTCAATGACTGACATGACGCTGACATGACGTTCGTGACGACGGTCAATGACTGACATGACGTTCATGACGACGGTCAATGACTGACATGACGTGCATGACCACGATCAATGATTGGCATGACGTGCATGACGACGGTCAATGACTGGCATGACGTGCATGACGACGGTCAATGACTGGCATGACGTTCATGACGACAGTTAATGACTGACATGAAGTTCATGACGACAGTCAATGACTGACATGACGTTCATGACGACGGTCAATGACTGACATGACGTTCATGACTACAGTCAATGACTGACATGACGCTGACATGACGTTCATGACAACAGTCAAAGACTGACATGACGTTCATGACGACAGTCAATGACTGACATGACGTTCATGACGACGGTCAATGACTGACATGACGTTCATGACGACGGTCAATGACTGGCAATAGTAAAATCTTGATAACTCGACCCATAAGTAAATGGCCTTTTACAGGATTATTAATGACTTAAAAGTAACGACTGACTATTCAAAAACCTTGTTAAATTGGTTTTAGCACTTTTTCGCAGAAACGCTATAATTTTGTTATTACCGAACATTTATCACCAAATTTGTAGAATAAATGCAGAAATTCCTACTCTGGAAGCTACGAAAATTTTGTGTAAATATTTTGAGTTTTTCCAAAAGTTATTGAGATTTCGCTAGAGGATTATGTTTTATACCCCAGTTTGTATATCTACTGGTAGGTTACATACCAGTGACTTGCCAGTAACTTACCGTTACATTAATAATTGTGACAGTATCTCGAGTGTGTCGAGTCGTCTTGTATAGAAGCCTTGTGCTTCTGAACCTTGACGTTAAACACGCTACAACCTACCTACCTATAATTATAAAATAAACCAATTTAAGAAAATCGCCAATTTTCAGACTGGACTTACTTATTGTAAAGAAATTAAATAAATTTAAGTTCATCAAAAGATTAATTACAAAATATAATAACAATACTAATACAAGTTAAATATGGATTATTTCTTATTTTTTCAGAATATCGGAGCTGATTTACATTTATTCTGTGCTAATGGTCTGCATTGTCATCGGCAGGTCCTACAGAACCAGAACTCTTCTACGTCATAAGATCAAGTCTAAAACACGCGGAAGCAGAAATACACAGCTGACTGAATGCTAAGCTTTTCTGTGGTCTAAATCTAAACTATTGAAACTTGAAATTGCAACGAATTTTAACTTGCTGGGTTGGTATTTTAGTGTTTGTCAGACATCAGGAGCTTAATTACAGGGGATGGGGCGCATTGGCAGCTGTCCCCCCAAATGAAAGGGTTACGTACCACCCAGCTCCCTCAAATGCAATGGATCTCGATGCCGATGAGCCTTTTTATTGACAACGGCAGTCGCCCATCATTTTAAGCTGCCATCCCACTGCCACATCATGAAAATAATTTGCTACGCCCCTCTGGGGCTTTAGATTAAGCCAACAAATACCGCATGAGAATCTAGAAGACTAATTGTTGAAATACTGAATAGGTTGAGAAAGCAGAACTAGGATTTGCTTTTCTCTATACAAATTCCTTTCATTTAAAGTTTTAATGTATACCCAGGTCTTCTCGGATCTTTCAGGAACGTAGAGGGGAGAAAATTACGCAGCTTTCGTCAATTCCGGCCGTAACCAAACTACTACGCATAGACTATGTGTACGTTTTGACGGAAATTATGTAAAAATTACCAAGAAAATATATACACAGTGTTTCGGCCACTCTTAGTTTGTGAAAATTCACAGCTCATTGAAATGCAATATTATGTCTCATGTTGTCTTGTAGTACAATCTAATCTCAATATAGACTATTTTGATCTCTGCAAAATATGAAGGCAATTATCTATTGCTTGTTTGTTATATCTTTGCGGGCGATAAAGTTCGCATGCCTTTCATGGTAATAAATCGAATTTTAATAGGAAATCTAAAAATGGTTGGATTGACGTCTCAATTGGATCCATATATTTATTTGTCAAAGTTTCATTTTATTTATTTTATTTATTTATCATATCAATCATTAAAACAATAAAAAAAACATCAAGCGGAGCCTATAGAAGAGAGCAATATAGAAAAGATTGAGTGAAATTAAAATACAAGCCACAGAGGCACTTATACATTCTGTATGTAGATCAATAAAAGGAGTAGATTAATGGATAAAATGCTTACTTAATGGAATTCGAATGCAAATTGAAAGGTAACTACTAGAGTGAAAAATTTGCACACTACCTAAAATCATCACAGACACAATCACGATTAAAAACAAATCAAAAATTTACGTAAATCAGGATCACAGAAGCCCTTTTGAAAGGTATATTGCTCAGTGAGCAATCATTAATAATAGGCTACTGTACGGTAAATAAGCTCACGCATTTGCACATCTATTCTATATCTGTTTCTATATCTGTTTCTATATCTGTTTCTATATCTGTTTCTATATCTGTTTCTATATCTGTTTCTATATCTGTTTCTATATCTGTTTCTATATCTATTTCTATATCTGTTTCTGGAATGATATCGTTCGGCGTTAAATCTAAAAGTACAAAAGTATATAATATAAAAGAATTTATATAGATTACAGCACCATTGTTTCTGATAATACCCGACTTAATTTAATAAAATAATTCACTACACGGCAGATCGATTAAATTGTTAATTATTTTATGATAGGCATATAAGTCATATTTCAGTCTAAGATTCATGCCGCATCCTGTCACTTAACCTGCTTTTCTGCATCTCTTTACTAAACTCTGATTTTGGTTCGACATGTTTCCGAGACTTTTTCGGAGACTCAATCTGACATTAAACTCATCTCAGCCTGTGTAAACCTCTAGTATTGTTAAAACTAACAAAATAATCTTTGAACAAAGCTAGAAGCTATGATGGTAAAGTACGCTAAGTTATATTAAATTTGGTTGCTTGTAATATTATGCAAGGCTTGCACAGATTAGATTTTAGTAGTTTTTCTCATTAGAGTTGACGTTAATTGCATTTAATTTATTAACTCTTACCTTTAGTTTCCATGCAGCGGAAGCGCGAGCATAAGATTATCTCTGCTGAAGGAGATTGAACAAATTTTGTGCTAAGGGATTCCATAGGAAGGAATCTGCAGCCTCAGGCATATAGAGTATAGAGTGCTCTTACTGCTAATGTGCAATCCAAATTACGTCAAAGATTATTATTGATCAAAATGTAAATACTAAACCTCAACAAATTTCCGCTAGTTACATGTAAATACTTTTATAGCTAAATAATTATCTAATCATTCGATACTGACTCGATTTAACAACGACAACAACAATATTAAAATTTTGAATTATCTTCAAGACCTAATTAAGCCAAATCCTAATCTTACCACAATCCCTTACTTAACCCCAAACCTATGAGAGGCCTACATGTGAATTTTTCAAACGGCAGAAAATATAGAAGATCAAAAATCTAAGTTGTCTTTGAAAGAGGTCGTTGATTAAGAGCTTTTGTTACGAAATACGAATTTAATAATTTTGTTATAATTACACTATTAGCTTTAAATTTTCCCTTTTCAAATCGATTCCATCTACCACCCAGTCCATCAGTTACCACCAAATAGTACATTTGTATTACAAAATATGTAATAGGATAATCATCAGCACCGTCCTTGAATCCCAGTTTAGTTACGGCAGGAAAATTGTGTTAATCATTAATTAAAATCATTAATAATTTAGAGTATCCTTCTTTAAAATTTACAGAACACATTTTATATAATTATACCTTACCTAAGTGCCTAGCTCAGCTTGTAGTTTTAGGAATATTACAGTTTCCAGTAATTGAGAGATATCTCTTAAAAATATCTCCGATGAGGAAATTGACAATAAACTTGGTATATATTGTTTTGTAACTGATTGGCGGAATGCAGCATAATTATAATCGGCTGGAGCCAGTGGCGATGTCGATAAGTTATTCTACCGCGGATCAGTATGTGTGGGGTTCAAATCCTGGGCTCGCCCGTCACTGACATCAATTTCGAGTGATGAAACTGACGTTAACATTTAATTTAGCTCTTTTAGCTTTATAAATTTATACAGAATGTTCAAACGTTGATTCAAAGAACCACACGACCTGTGAATGTTTCTTCATATTCTTAGACTTGTAATTATGTATCACATCGAAAATAACTAGGCCTATAAGTGTAGTTTTATTATTTTCAATAAATCCATAGATACATGTAGATTGCGAGAAAGAGAGAGAGAGAGAGAAAGAGAGAGAGAGAGAGAGAGAGAGAGAGAGAATTATGTTTATTTTTTTACTATGACACAATATTGATTTATAGACAGCATAAGAGATGAACAAACACAAAAATTAACATACAAAAATAAACACGAAATCAAAGCCTACAGAATGACATATTGACCATTTGCTTATAATTACGAGATTTTACTCTTTTATTTGATCAGCTTAGACGTAGATTTCAAATTAAAAATATGGCAATAGACAGCTCAACCGCCTAACGAGCAAGAATTTTACTTAAATTTTTTGAATTAAATATTCTGAATTCTGATTTACATAACTTACTTAATGGCTGGAGCCAGTGGCGACGTCGGTAAGATACTCGACCGCAGATCAATATGTGTGGGGTTCAAATCCTGGGCTCGCCCGTTACTGACATCGCTTTAAAGTGAGGAAACTGACGTTAACCTAGGCTTTACCTTAGCTTTTTAATTAACAACAAAGTCCTATATGAAATTTAGAGCCAGACGTTACATGTAAATATAGTTTTCAATCACTCCATCTGACGAATAAACGACAATTAACTTATAACTACTACTGTGAAGCTCAAGATGTCCACTTTTAATTTACAACTGCTTTTGCTTCTGAAAATGATTAGGAGCTTGAGACAGAAAAATGGTGAAGTTCAAAGATGAGAGCCTTGGTATAGCGGAATTTGTACTACTCTATTCTGAACTTAATTACCAACTTAGTACTGTAATACAAGCAATATTTCTTTATTACGCTTTCAGGTTAATTACATAATTAAAGTTGATTTACCAACACAAGAGAGAGCCTACCAAACCTCTCTCTCTTCTCTCTCTCTCCCCTCTCTCTCCCTCTCTAGTGGTCTGTCTAGCGGCATTTACAAGACATATATTCTTACATAACATTTACAAGACGTATATTCAGAACAATTTCACTTTCAATAAGGAGCACACAATAGATAACCAAGTTAATATCTTTACAAAACGCTCTGTCTTACATAAATTATGTCTAGTCTATGGCTTTAAAAATAGGGCTTCTGAGGTTATTTCCTGTTTCCACTCGCAGTTATTTCTTGGTCGCCTCTTGAGAAATAGGTAATTATCGGACCTTCAGCGGTTGATCTTTTCTTCAATGACCGGACACTATATCCTAAGACACTAGTGTTGTATATAGAATACATCTAATAACAAGCACAAAAGACCAAAGCACTATTATCATAAATAATATAACTGACAAGCCGGAATCTGAGAAATACGTAAAATAGATTATGGCACAGAATTTGTAGGAATGACTGTGCAAAAAGACGGGTGTTTAGATTCATTTTAAATCTATTAAATAAATCATAATGTCTTATAAAACGTAAAACTTCACTCCACATTTTGGGACCTGTAACAGGAAATGTCTTTTCGCTACAAGAACCTTTTCTACATTCAGAACAGTTAATTTTCCTGATTCAACCGATAGCAAGGTTTTCCCTACTGGAGAAACTATTAGTGGATTACAGTAATCAGTGAGGTAGGGGCCCCTATGTATGAGGCTGAATTATTCAAGGATATGAATACCATCAGGCAGGATTTAATTCGATGCTGTCTCGAATTTCAAGCCAATGTACGTATCGTTCTACTTTACAACAATTACATCAAGTAAAGCAAATAATATATAATAGAATAATACTCGTAATAGCAAGAATCAAAAAGCAAAAATTGGACATTCTACGCAGTTTTCTGCGGTAGTCATCTAGCTGCAATTTTTGTTTCAGATTCACTTAAATGATTATCGACTCACTAAGAAGACAGAAAGAATGGCTAATCAGCTGCCCTTCTGATGTTCAATTCACTGTCAATCGGTCTCTATTTGAGAATCATCATCATCATCATTATCATCATCATCATCGTCATCTTCTCTTTCCTTTAATCCCAGTTTAACTAGGGTCGGGAAATGAATAGACCTGGTTATGCCTTATTCACACCTTAATGTAGCCAATGGCTTCGAAATAATATGGCTTCTGAGCTGGTTTCCTGTTACCTTCCTCAGTTCTTTCATGGATTAACTGCCATTTAATAATTGAGGAATATTTCATGGTGAGGTGGATCCCTTCTGCCTTCCTCAGCTCCAGCCTTAGTCGCCTCATACGGCAGCTTGTTTGCTGTTGCCCTATTCTGCAGCGGTCCTACCACACCCGGGCTCAACACGGGGACCCTTCAGGAGCACTCCTACTAGGCTAGCTCCTACATTTCGTTCGTTGTTATCCGTAAATCTTAAGCCCCGTTGTTGATGGCTTTCACCAAAATTCAAAGTTTTTGTGTGTGTTTTTAATGCCAATTTTTGGGTTCCAATTGCATATTTTTGCTATTTATTTTCGTCTTCAATTTAAAAATAACATATTTGCTTTCAAATTTATTTAAGCGAAAGGCCTAATTTAAATTTTTTGAAATTAGTAGGCAAACAAAATTTTGAAAATTAAGTTTATTCAAGCATATAATTTAATATTGATACTAAATTCGACAGTCTAGTGATCGACCGTGGACTGCAAGCGTCGTAAGAGGCTACAAAGCAAAAACGTCCAAACCAACAACCAAAAGGGCATAAGGTTAGTGGCCTAGTCTCCGTAAACTGATACAAAATTTTCTAAAACTAACGAAAACTTTTTACTGTTTGGAACAGAGAGAGGAATGTAGAAAATCTATTTTTATCCCGATGCTAGAGTTGAACTGGGATCCAAGGGAAGATGATGGTGATTTTGATGATAATGGTACTAAACTGATGATGGTGAAAGACACAAAGATAAAGATAGTGAAAACTTTGGTGTGGACCACGCTATTGTATGGATGTGAAACATGGACCTTAAGGAAAGAAGATATTGGGGAACTGGAGGCATCGGAAATGTGGATTTGGAGAAGAATGGAGAGGATTAGCTGGACTCAAAAGGTTACAAATGAGGAAGTTCTGGAGAGAGTTGGTACAGATAGACAGCTGATAAATGTATTAAGAAATAGGAAGAAGAGTTGGATAGGACACATTCTAAGGGGGGAAGGTATATTAATAGAGGTCATAGATGCTAGAATGAAAGGAAAAACAGGCAGGGGCAGGCCGAGATTAGGTATGTTAGATGATTTAAAGACCCACGCATACGTGAAAATGAAGAGGAAAACGGAAGACAGAGAAGAGTGGAGACACTATGTACCATGGACCTGAAAGTATATAATGCACTAAGAGAGAGAGAGAGAGAGAGAGAGAGAGAGAGAGAGAGGTGATAAATTACACAGTCTAACAGGAAGCACAATTCAGCAGCTCTGCTACAGCTGCAGACATTGTGTAGTCTGCTTGCGTTGGGTAAACAAAACCTCGAGACGAGGCTTCATCTGAAAACAAGCTTGTTGCTGGAGGCAGCAGCTGCTGACTCCGTCATTACGAGTTACGTAATCAGCAGAGCAGCTGCTTCTACCGGTTTGCATCCGAGCGAGCTTGACTCAAAAATCAGAGATCATGGGTTCTAACAGTCGATGGGTTTCTGGTACATCTTCTTCTTCTTCAGTGCACTGCCAGGTGGCAAATTCAAGGTACATATTCATACTCAAAATCTGCTTTCTCGCTTCATAACGGCAATTCTTAGATGAACAAGTTAATCCCTTCACATAGTAAATGCCTTATCCATACCTTATGTAACCTATAGCTTGGGAAAATTATAGCTTCTGAGGTGAATTCCCGTTGCTTTCTTCAGTTAAACGGATTAATTACCATTTCACCCTGTGAGAAATTTAATTCTGGTATATATGATACGAAAATGAACATGAAACTAAAAATAGTTCTATAACTAACCAAGTTTCGAACAATTTCAGTGACTCCGTGAAATTGTATCTTAATAAAAAAATATACATGTAGCATCGTCGAGTGTTGAAGATAAATTAAATTCTTGCGATATCGATCCTATAAATTTAGGATGCAGTTGATATGGACAACTAATAGAGAAATAGAATGTGAGCATCGTGAAATAGAGAAAGAGAGAAAGTAAAAGATCTATGGTATAATTGATTGATTGATTTTGACTGACCTACTGAACAATTGGTTTGTAGATGTCTTTTGAATCTAAAGACACGAATTGAGCAGCAATTTATAAACTGCACTGTCTATTGCTTGATCCGTTGAGTGATTGATTTTTGACTGTTTTATTGATCAGTTGCTTTATAGATTAGAGATGAATCAATACTAACAATACTAAAGTAACATAAATACGTAGATGAAGAATACAGAATGCATGTATATAATACGTGAACGTGATTCATAAATACGACACGACACTAAAGACCAAAACCTTAATAAATGTGCACTAAAACTGAAGCACTCAAATAAATAATTATATAAAATATTATGAGGGGCAATTAAAGGCTTAGCCCTAATGACAATATCGTCTCTGAGAATTAGTGTTTACCATAAATCTTCTAACATGAGAGAAATCATTTTGGCTGATAGTACAGAGCTAATCGAGCTTTACCTCAGGTGAGGTTAAGAAATCCATGAATTTACTGTTCTCCCTAAAAACTAATCGAAGAAAATTTTGTCTTTTAAAATTAAATTGAAAAATTATTAAAGCTTAAATTAAATAAAAATTACCTCGGTCTGAACTTTGTGAAGTGAATTTTAACTCTCGTGCTTAAATGTTAATTGTGTTATTGTTAGTTTTACCTTCTGTTTGTTATTGCCAATATTACTGAGTCATACATTTTGAGCATTGAAATAGTGCTGATTTGCAGATTTATTCTTTTGCAATCAATTAGAAGTCATAGTTCCATTCATCTTCAAGTTCTGCTATTGCTAATTCATTGTCAACATTTGGCATTTATTTCATGAAATTCGTCACACAATTAAAATTTAAAATATCATTGCTTAAAACATGGTGAATGGCGATAAGCAACTGATCGCATTTCCGTAGATATAGCACAAAACTAAAACAAAATCAAATAACAAAACATAAAATCGTAATATAGATACACTGTAAAACAATAGTATTTATGAGTAGATTAATAGTTACCAAAGTTACCTCAGTATTCCTTGATCATATGAGGGAAACACTGATCATTCAAATTCTTGCAAATTTTTATAGCTAAAGATCTTAATGAAATTCGGGTATTTTAAGCCGATATAAGTGGCACATAATGCAGGCATGGGCTATCAAATTGAATACCCGAATTTGATCAGATTTTATTTATTTATTTATTTTATTTATTTATTTAGATCACCAAAAAGGGTCATTCAACCCTGTACAGTTCACAATCAATGCAAACAATCAAGTAAATGTAATAAGTGAACATAAACCAAATGTGAACCATGGTGAACTTAAAATGAAAATATAAAGTAAAAATTAAAGAATTGAAATAAAGAAATTCAAAATAAAGAAAATTAATGATAATAAGTATGCACAATTATACATTTAAAATCAGAATCATTAATAACTATTTAATAAGTACTGACGAAGATTAATATTGAAACAGTTAACGGAACGAGATGATCGTAAATTAGGTGGAAGGAATAGCCAGTACCTAGGGCCTTGTACAGCGATATACTTTTCTCGACAGAAGGTTCTGAACGCTGGTATAGTAAATTCCGAAACTTGTCGAAATTTATAAACAGAATTTACAACATTATTTAATAGCAACGAATAGTTGTAATATAAAGGCATATCATTATGAATAAATTTACACAGAAATAAGCAACAGCAATGTTTATGAATATCACTTAACTTTAAAATTTTAAGCTCTATAAATATATTGTTCGTATGACTACGAAACTCTGCATGCTGAATAATTCTAATTGCTCGTTTTTGGAGTACTATCAATTCGTTGAGCAAGGTTTTAGAAGCGTTCCCCCAAACAATATTACAATAAATTAGATGCGGATATATTAGACTGTAGTATAAATGTAACATACAATGTTTAGGTAACTTAGTTTTAACCCGATGGAGTAATCCAATGGACTTGGCTAATTTTTGTGCAGTATAAGAAATGTGATATTGCCATGACAATTTTTCATCAAGAATCACTCCCAAAAATTTAGTCTTATCTATTCTAGAAATGCTGAGATCATCTATGTATATATGAAAATTTTCAAAATTATTGTTATGTTTGTACTTATACCCAAATAGCAAGTAGTTAGTTTTTTGTATATTTAGGGATAATCTATTCGCTTTAAACCAATCAGAAAGTGTTAGGAGTTCAGTATTAACTGAATTCATTAGCTTCAAAATATCAGAGCTTGTGCAGATAATATTTGTATCATCTACAAATAATATGAAGGTAAGAATTTTACTAATCTCGGATATGTCATTGACATAAATCAGAAACAACAAAGGTCCCAAAATTGAACCTTGTGGGCCACCACATTGAATAGTTCTATAATTTGATGCTGAATTATTATATACCACATATTGCTGTCTATTGGTTAAGTAACTTCTTAAAAGTGTATTAAATACTCCCCTAAAACCATACATTTCTAGTTTTTTAAGTAATATTTCATGGTTTAAAGTGTCAAAAGCTTTTGAGAGATCTATGAAGATACCCAGACAAAATTCTTTATTATCAATAGCTTTAGACACCCTACCATGCATGTTTAATAGGGCCATATATGTAGAGTTCTTTTTCTTAAATCCATATTGGGCTGTAGTAATGATTTTGTAATGGTCAATAAAAGAGAGCATTCTAATGGCAATAATTTTCTCAAATATTTTAGAGAAGCAAGTTAAAAGAATGATTGGTCTATAATTTGAAATTTCATTACTAGGACCTGACTTATGAATCGGGCATACTTTGGCAATTTTCATTTTACTCGGAAATGTAGCATTCATAATACATAGATTTAGTACAATTGCTAAAGGTTTGGCTAAGTAATAGATTATATTTTTTAGAAGAATGGACGATACCTCATCGAAACCTGCACTCGAGGTATTTTTCATGGATTGGACTATGTTAATGATTTCATATTGATCGGTTAGGTAGAGAGCACATGTGTTGGAGATTTTACTTTTGTCTGAAATGAAATCATAAAAAGACTTTTTTGATTTAGGGATTTTATCAGCTAGGGATTTTCCTAATCCAATAAAATAGTCATTAAAACTCTCAGATATAACTTTTTTATCAGATACCGTTTCACTATTTACATTAAAACATTCCTGAATAGATTTAGACGTATTTGGTTTTAAAATGCTATTAATGCACTGCCATGCTTTTCTAGGGTCATGTCTATATTTAAGCAATTGATCAGAATAAAATTTCCTTTGTGCAATTGTTAAGAGTGAGTTTAATTTATTCCTATAAGCAGTAAATTTAAATATATTTTCATATGTATTTGACTGCTTATAGACTTTGTAAAGTTTAGATTTTGTTTCACATGATATTGCTAATCCTCGAGTCATCCATTCTTTTCGAGGAGCATTTCTACCTCTATCAGATTTAGTTTCAGGGAAACATAAATTAAAACCACGTTCAAATATTTCTAAAAACTCATTATATACTATGTCTGGGTTTGCATTATTAATATTTTCATATTTATAAATTTGAGCCCAATTAGCATCATTGGCACAAAAAGTCTAAATTTATTAGTAGATTTTTGATTAAATATTCTTTTTGTGCAGTTCGAATTAGTTACTGGATATTTTGAAGTACTAAAGTTACTGAGGTGGCAGAAAATTATTGGATAATGGTCTGTTGTATCATCATAAAGTATTGCAGATTTGCAGATGCTAACATCAACATTAGTAAAAATATTGTCAATTAAGGTCGCAGAAGTATTAGCAACTCTGCTCGGCTTGTTGATTGTAGGTAGCATACCATGAGATAGCATAGTATTAAGAAAAGTGGATTGAGGATTAATGGGACCATTAGCTAAGAGATTAAAATTAAAGTCACCCATTATTATTATATCTTGCTTCTTTGAAAAATATTTATGTCTGAAAAATTCAGATAATTGATTAGTAAAATTAACTGCAACAGACTGTGGGGGTCGATAAATACAACCAATAAGTATCGAACTTTTCCTTAAATCCCTCTTTGCAACTTCGATAAAAATACTTTCAATATTTTCATTCATAATAGTAAGATCATTAATGATACAAAATTGTTCATGCATATTAACATAAATTCCAACACCTCCACCTGGCTTGATGGGGCGAGAACAAGATACAAAATTATAGCCCGGTAAAGCAAAAATATCAGAATTAAATGGTTTTAACCAAGTTTCACTAAGACCAATCGCAACAAATTGTGCGTCTAAATGAGATACTAAAGTGCATAAATGATCATAACTTTTAGATGAACTTCTGACATTCATATGCATGAAATTACATAGGTTTTTAGATTGCAAAAAAGACTTGCATTCATCCAAGGTAACATATCTAGAGTCACATAGATTAACAGTACAGTCATCATTTTTATTAATATCTAATTTATTGGTAGAGCTAATAGATAAACTCTGGTTCGACTGAAGCATAATTCAATTTTATCAACATTATTTGATGCCATTTTTAAAAGATAATATCAATCGATATATACATACATAAGCAAACACAGAAAAATTTAATTATTAGTGGCTTAGCGCGGCAAACTTTCTTTGCTCTTAATTAGTATCGGTCTACAGGACGCATCTGAGCTCTGCTTTATGAAGATTTGACCTTAAAGGTCCAAGTTGAAGCTATCTTTTTCTGTTTTACCAGGGAACGAGCTTGAGAAAATATTTCATTTGTACGCTGACTCAAATGTTCGTTGATATAGATTTGCTTTCCCGAAGTGTGCAGTTTTTTCTTTGAGGCCATCACCTTGTTTTGCAATTGTATCGAGCTGAACTTTACCAGAAAAGGACGAGTACGATTAGCATTGCCCTTTTTCATCCTGAATGCGGTGACAATATCCTGGGGTTGAATTTGTAGATTCAGGTCATTATTAAGCAGTCCTGTAACTGTCGATACAACGGAGCTATGTCGAGAGTTGCTGTTACCGTCCTCCTGCATCGAAGCAGACTCTGACAATGACTGTTCAGGAAGACCCCTGATTATCACATTTGCTGACCTTCTCTCACGCTCAATTTTCTCCAATCTATCTTCCATTAAGCTCAGTCTGGACCTAAATTTGTCGTTTTATTCTGTTATTTCCCTAATTTTGGTCTTCATAGCTCGATTGTCGTCCAAAACCTGTTTAATGCTGCTGGTAACAATCTCCTGCACAATCAATTGCAAGCTAAGAGCGATAGTTTTGCAGAAAGCTTCCATTATATCATCTTGTCTCAACGCTTCCAGGAATTGCTCACCCAGGGATCTGCTAGAGTCTGTTGATTCATCACTCTTCTTTGGCTTTGGGGGCATTACTTATTCATTAGGACTTTTAGTAATAGGAGAGTATTAAGTGTAGCGTAAGGTGATAGACGGCACACACGGTAGAGGACACGGCAGACGATCACAGATATAGTGTAGGCTATATACACAGGTATCAGTAGTGTAACTCATGCGGAACGAATCAAGACGTGTGCGTGCGATCGATGTAGAATATGAGTGAATGAGGGCAAGGATCAGTTCGTTCAGTACACTATCGATAGATCCAAAGTCCAATCAACAGCGAAGATAACGCCCACAATAGAGTAAATTTAATAACTCTCAAATGTTGTTGAAGGTAGATATCATTGTATCCAATTTATTTATTAAAATTAATAATATCCAGATGTTGAGATAAAAGTTTGTAAGATTAGTTAGACGATAAGTTAAAAAAGATTAAATATTAAAAGAAAAATTAGTAAATATTTATTTATCCTTCATGTATGCTGCGACAGCGTTACCATCCAAAAAGTTTTACGTTTTACTTGTGTAATGTATGTTTTATATATATATATATATATATATATATATATATATATATATATACAGGGTGCGCATTAAAAAAAATCCTCCATTGTGCTTCTGGGTTTGGGCTTGAAAGCACGATACTTTTCCAAAATGGGTCTCCAAACAAAGAATCGGGTGGATTAATATCTGGAGAATTAGGAGGCGAATCATCCATTTTTATGAAATCTGGCCTGTATTGTACAAGAAAGTATTGCGCATGACGAAGTGTCAGCCGGCGCGCTGTCCTGTTGAAAAATTAAATCATTTGACTTTAACTTGTTGCAGTCTTCAATCAGTTTCGGCAGAATAATGTTAGTGTAATACATTGTAGCACAATATCAGAGGCGTCATCATCTAACGGCCTTTTTCAGGGTCAGCAAATTTTCACAAATGAATTGATTCTAATTGGCGTTTTATACTGTTTGTTAAATGAAAAAAAATCAATTTTTTCGCAAAACTTGGATAACTCCGGTTCCCTTAAAAATATTTTTACAAAATGTGGTACTGTGGCTAAATTCCTCCACAAGCGAACCTTGAAATTTCAAGACGAAATAGTGAGAATTGACTGAGCTATTGCAATTATATTAATGATATAGCTACATACATGATGCAATATATATATATATATATATATATATATATATATATATATATATATATATCTTATATATATACATGTATATACATGTATATATATATATATATATATATATATATATATATATATATATACAGGGTGAGTAAAAAAAGTGATAACACCTGCAAAAAGTTTGAATATCTCAGGCTATTGTTAATATTTTCAAATCAAACGTTTACCAATTACTAAAGGACTAATGTTTGATGAGGTGGCCAATTTTAATCCATTTTAATACATAGATGGGCCAGTTATGAAAGTTTCAGCAGAGCAACCCCCCTTCTTTGAATTTACTGTAAGATGAAACCATTTGGTAGAAGAGCATTGCTATCATCAAACAGCTTGGGAAGTAGAATATTAAACGTAATACTGAGCGTTCACCTTTTCCTGCTCGCCAATGAAGTGCGACTTGACATTACTGTTGTAGCAAATGCCCTTTTAGGTAAAAAATGGGTAGTTGCTCTGCTGAAACTTGTATAACTGGCCATTCTATGTACCAAAATGGATGACAATTGGCCACACCATCAAAAATTATTCCTTTAGTATTTGCTAAAATTTTGATTTGAAAATATTAAAAATTGCCTGAAATATTCAAAACTTTTGCAGGTGTTATCACTTTTTTTTACTCACCCTGTACATATTTATATACATGTATAATTATATATATATATATATATATATATATATATATATATATATATATATATATATATATATATATACATGTATATTTATATACATTTAATTATATATATATATATATATATATAATTAAATGTATATAAATATATATATATATATATATATATATATATATATATATACATATATTTATATAATACTCAAAATCATCTTAAGATCATCGACAGTAACGCTCAATAAAGATCAATTCACTATGGCAAAAGTGAAGGCCGGAATGAATTCTTGGCGCAGTGTTGTTGAGTGTTCAACAACACTGTGTGGTATAAGTTAGTCACAGTCTATTTGTAATATTTTGCATTTAATACACATAAATGTCACTGATCCCACAGTTCCTGAGCGAATCTCCCCTCCGATTGGGCTTGTCAACCCCCACCCCCCATCCCCACTTCAGCTAAAGTCTTCATCTGAGCACACCCCACATCGAATTTGACAAATCTAACACTGATTTCAGTACATTTAGCAATGTCTGCACATAGCGCCATTGACTATACACAGGACTTGCACATGAGGCTGCAGCTGATAGTAGATCTTAGCACTGCAGGTAGACTGCAGTGATTAGCTGGAGCGCTGCATGATGGAGTAGGAAACAGGTAAACTAGGTCACTGCAGGTAAATTAGGTCACAGCGGACTTATTAACACGGGAAGATGTTGACCTAAGATTAGACTAATTAATTAGGATTGAATTTTCAGTTTATATGCAATGACAGCTTAAATTTAAATAGAGAAGTGGGCCTAATAAATACTATTTTGTTGAATTCATTTTATATTGCATAACTATTTTCGAGAACAACGATTGAAAGTAAATAGTTATCAATAGTGTACAAATGGCTACGGTTACTAAATCGCTGCTTTTAATCTTCTGTTAAAAGGATAAGTAACCTATGGATCTGCTATGAGCTTTGTGAGATGAAAGCGGTAATAAGCTTCAATTAGTTATTGTGACGGTAGATTGAGTGTATTGAAACGCTCTGTTAGAAGCCTTACGCCTTCTGAATCTTAACGTTAAACACAAAACAACAACAGAATTATACAGATAGAAATATCAAAAAAACATGAGGATGAGTACAGTAGTGCTAATTAATCAATTTAACCCTTTTCAAATAATAACCTGAGAAATTGTATAAATCTGGAAAACTATTATAAGCTGATCTTGATTTAAGTGATTTTCAGCAAGGTTAGATGATTTTGAGACTGCTTCAGCACTTTGTGAGAATTCTGGTGTTAATATAGCTGTGTTTTAAGTTGAACATGATGGCTCAAAAGTAGCTTTGGTAGGAGCTATAACTATCAAGTGAAACTATCAAATTGTCTCCTAGACTAAAAGGGTCTCATAGACTAAAAGTGTCTCACATACTAAAATTGTCTCACAGACAAAAAGTGCCTAACAGACTAAAAGTGTCTCACGTACTAAAAGTGTCTCACAGACTAGAAGTGTCCTACAGACTAAAATTGTTTCATAGACCAAAGTGTCTCACAGACTAAAAATGTATCACAGACTAAAAGTGTCCTACAGACTAAAAATGTTTCTCAGACTAAAAGTGTCCTACAAACTAAAACTGCCTCACAGACTAAAACTGCCTCACAGACTAAAAGTACCTCACAGACTAAAAGTGTTTCACAGACTGAAAGGGTCTCATAGATTGAAAGGGCCTCATAGATTGAAAGGGTCTCACAGACTGAAAGGGTCTCATAGATTGAAAGGGTCTCATAGATTGAAAGGGTCTCATAGATTGAAAGGGTCTCATAGATTGAAAGGGCCTCATAGATTGAAAGGGTCTCATAGATTGAAAGGGACTCATAGATTGAAAGGGTCTCATAGATTGAAATTGCCTCATAGATTGAAAGTGTTTCACAGACTGAAAGGGTCTCATAGATTGAAAGGGCCTCATAGATTGAAAGGGCCTCATAGATTGAAAGGGTCTCATAGATAGAAAGGGCCTCATAGATTGAAAGGGTCTCATAGATTGAAAGGGCCTCATAGATTGAAAGGGTGTTTCATAGATTGAAAGGGCCTCATAGATTGAAAGTGTTTCACAGACTGAAAGGGTCTCATAGATTGAAAGGGCCTCATAGATTGAAAGTGTTTCACAGACTGAAAGGGTCTCATAGATTGAAAGGGCCTCATAGATTGAAAGGGTCTCATAGATTGAAAGGGCCTCATAGATTGAAAGGGTCTCATAGTTTGAAAGGGCCTAGAATTTCTAGATCATGTTCGGTATGTGGTCTGATAGAATTTGAACGGTGGCTCATTTGTTGTATCTCCATTTCGCGTCACAAGAGCTCTGGATTAAGCGCGGTTAAAAACTGTGGATTAAATATACATGTCACCGTTCAAGTGAAGGATTATGGACCGGTCTATTGGATAGATGGATGCGGAGGAGAGGTTATTCGGTTCACTGAGGGACAAATGGAGAAGCCTGGAGCGGAATATTTATGGAGTCAATCTATCCAGTCAGGTTAGTGCTTGGGCTTCTCTTAACTGTTGCTTTGTCGTTACAGGCGCAACATGTCATACGTTTTAGTCGTGTAATATAAATATTAAAAGAATATTAAATACACATAATTGTGAAATGATCATCCATGATGATTTCCATCACTTTTTATACCTCAAGTAGAAAGCTGCATAAGAGCTAATCAAGTGTATGGGTACATCTTATATGTGTATGTACATCTTACCTCTTATACTTTATCGTATACATCTTATATTTATGTGTACATCTGATATATATGTGTATGTGCACATCTTACATGTATTTGTAAATTTATTGTGTATGTGTACATCTTACATGTATGTGTACATCTACTACGTATGTGTATTTCTTACACGCATGTGTACATCTATTATGGATTTGTACATCTTATATGCATGTGTACATCTTGCTTTATATTTCAACCTGAGATCATATCAATCTTTTTTATAGGGATCTACATGTTTTACTGTATATCTCTCTGGCACTGGCTCTTCTGACTCGATGTCTGTCTGACTCTTTGCTTAATATACCGCCTTTTGGCATGTCCATGGCATATAACTCTTCCACATACCTATATCAACTGCCGTTCTCTTCATATCAATATACGAATTAGTTATCAAATCATCCTGCGTCCAAGTTTCGGTTTCCTTGTTTCATTCTTTTTCTCCGTTCTTCCTTCAATTGCCTATTTGAGTAAATCATATTCTCTCAGTTCTTCTTTTTACTCCTTGCACAATCAATCAATTGTCTCTTTATGTCAACCCTATTTAGCTTCGTTCACAATGTTGTCAGTTCATTTGATTTTCTTCATTATTTTATGCCAGCCCTATTTAGCACTTCTTCGTTCATAATTTTGTTAATCCATTTCATCTTCTCCAGTCTTCTCCATAGCCACATTTCTAATGCTTCTAGTCTTCTAACGTCCGCCTTTCTTGACGTCCAGGTATTTATAATCTTTATCTTCGTGGCTTTCTTCACACTTTTTGTTATATAATTCCTTCCTCTTACTGAAAGCTTCTATTGCTTGAGCAATTCTACATTTTATTTCCGTTCTCTTTGCTCAAGAGCGATATATTACGTGTACTAGTGCTTTATGAAGCAGAATCATAATTTATTAAACACCACAAAAAAGAGCCAAATATGTGAATATAATCAACAATGCTTTTAAACAAATATTCAAACGTTTTAATGGCTAATAAATAGACAATAAAATCTCATGATACAAGCTGCAAGAAAAAGTTATTTTTAGATTCCCTGATTTCCCTTTCGACCAACGAACGGGGCATTCTTAAATTAATATGAAATAAATCACGATGAGAAACAAGATAACTCATAAAACGAGTGAAAACTTATAGTTTCAAGAATAAAATTAGGTTTGAACTAAGGAGTTCTAGCCCAACTATAATATCCACAAAATATGAATTTAAATAAGATTTACTGAAACTAGACTCTATAATTTTTTTAATTTCAAATTTCATTGAAATAACCTCAATGAAGTTTAATTAAATAACCTAAATGAATCGTTAATTAAACAGAACATACTTATTTTTCTTTCTCGTTATACTGCCACTTGTTTGATGAATAAAGAATCTCTCTCACACTCACTCTCTCTCTCTCTCTCTCTCTCTCTCTCTCTGTCTTAGTGCACTGCCTACTGGAAGGTCCATGGTATACAACGCATCCACGAGGATAACAAAAGAAAGAAGAAAAAAGAAAGAATAATAAAGAATAAGAAAGAAGTTAATTAAGAATATATATATATATATATATATATATATATATATATATATATATAATAAATTATCTATAATGAGATAACTCTAGTGAAATAACCTGATGAGACAACCATAATGTAATGAGTATAATGATAGAATCTTGATGGAGGTCCTACTTTTCAGGAGAATCATTGCAGAGTTTGGAATCTTAAAGCATTAAACAATTTACATGTAATCTGATTTCTCAATGGAATCCCAGTTCAAACCAAACTAACAATGCTACTGAATTTAATCCTCACTGATTTACAATTATACAGAAACACTATGCGGAGACAACTTCATTGAAAATCAATCAATCAGTGTGGATTTAACGTCCACTTCCTCGCCATAATCATAACATCTGGAATACCAAAAGCCAACTGTGGAAGTTTAGCACTTTCAATTCTTCGGAGACCAATTGTAGTACGTATAAAATAGATCTAAAACTGTGCCGTCCCGATTTCAGAGGAAGGTACTGCTGTTCAAATTGAACTAGGATAGCAAGGTACGTGGATGAATGTTGCCTTCCGGAGTACAGTAGTTTCTGTTTAAGTTTTAAATTGATCAAAATATATCAGTTTTTCCTCAAAGTATTCATATGTTGATAATAAGAGAATCGCAGAGGATAGAAATATGTGGAGGAATTTTGCGCTATGGACCTGCCAATAGACAAGGCAACAAGAAAGCGAGCTACTCATATAGTGACAAAGGGATAATTTTTATCCTTAAAGTTTTAATGCATTCTTATAATGCTAATTATTATTTCATTATACTTATCAATTAATAATTATTAATTATTAATTAATTAGGAATTATTATGCTTATTATACTAATTATGCATGAACCTGTATGAGTGATATAGTATCGTTAACTTCTTTAATTTTCGTTGGCGTTGACTGTATCAAAGCAATTAGCATCTGTTATAAATCCTAATTGATATTTATCGCATAGAATTTAAAAAAATTTATAAATAATGGTCCTAATATCTAACAACTTGTATCACAGCATCCTTTAACATGTTAGCAGTCGAAGGTTCCCTTCCACACTGAACTAGATTTTACCCAGTGATTAGGTCCTGTCCATTTGACGTCCCTGACATTGCCTTATGGCGAGGAACCGGACGTTAAATTATTAATGATTGATTGATTGATTGCTGTAAAGATAACAAAACAATTCAACCATTAATCACCACCGCGAAATGGTGGGATCTCCCAAAAAGTCATCACTTTATTTTGACTGAAAGATTTTAACGGATTTAAGGAAAAGTTAAAAAATTGCCAGCAATTGTTATGCTCGATAAAGGACTTTAGTGACATGGGGAAATATTGACATAATTTAGAGAAATTGTGCAAATTTTACCCTTTATTAAAGCTTTCATTAAGCTAATATTACCCACCCTCCACCCGACGCCATAAATTATCTTAAAAGCGACTATGACTAATGCATGGTCTCATTAATCACATAAAGCTGGGAACTCTCTCCAGTCATTAGTCACTGGATTCTGCTGGATTGATTCCACTGCTGGATCGTTTGGATCAAAAACGATGCATCTGCTGAGTAACGTCCTATGTATAGCAGCACCAAGCGAAACATTTTCTACCAGTTGCCTACTCATTTAATCGATGGCTAGAAATTGACAAGATAGATTGAAGCGATAGAAGTGTCAGATACTACTCTAGCAAATATTGATATTATTAAATATAAAACAATCAAGATTTTTCAGGTGTTTTATGAGCATTTCTGATTTATGCTCCGCAGACTCTAATGAGTTTTCTGACTTCCTCTTGTCACTCGTGTCAGCATTGTAATTAATGTTGTACTACAGACTACAGTATAGCAATGTATAGCGAAGGATAGAGCAGCTGCAGCCGCTAAAGCAAGCGCTGCCGCAGCTGCTAGCTGCTGAAGCAGTAGTTATCTCAGGCTGCCGAACTGCAGCTGACTGACGTGAGCTGTGCTGAAAGCGAGCAGCTGTGGACTGTTGCGCTAGCAGTCACACAGCTGCTTGTAGCTGAAGGTAGGTAACAACAAGCAGCTGTCTGACAGACTTCAAGCTGTGGACATGTTCAATGGAAGCTTTTTATTTCAAGAGGTATCTAAATGCTTTTAAGAGAGTTAGAGAGAGAGAGAGAGATAGAGAGAGAGAGAGTGTGTGTTTGTTTTGAAATTAAATTAAAGCAGTTTATATGTGCGACAAATAGCATGCTTTTGAAACAAACAGTGCATCTACAGTTGCTGAAGCAATAGAATAGACCTACAACAGCAGTTATTGTGGAACTGATACAACAGCAGCTGTTGTGGAGCTGAGACAACAGCAGCTGTTGTGGAGCTGAGACAACAGCATCTGTTGTGGGGCTGAGACAACAGCAGCTGTTGTGGAGAGAGAAAACAGCAGCTGTTGTGGAGCTGAGACAACAGCAGCTGTTGTGGAGCTGAAACATCAGCAGCTGTTGTGTAGCCGAGGCAATATCAGCTGTTGTGTAGCCGAGGCAACAGCAGCTGTTGTGGAGCTGAGACAACAGCAGCTGATGCGTAGCTGAGACTACAGCAGCTTGGAGTGTGTTGTTGAATCAAGGAATGAACGAGTAGCCTCTATATATACAACTGCAGTAGTGGTCTGCAAGCAAAAGCAACAGCCTTCTAGGTTGGTTGCGCAACAGGTAGTAAGCTAATTAAGTTACAGACTGTAGCCTAATTGAGCAATAAATTTTAGGCTAAAGATCATCAAACTTTAGGCTAAAAGTATCGTACTGTAGCTAAATGTGTAGCAGACTGTTGGCTTATTTTACAACAGATTGTATTATGATTAAGCAATAGACTATAGGCAGATCAGTAGACTGTAATCCTACAGGTTAAGCGTTGTTTACGCTACTGGAATAGTGCAGTTCTCTTGTAAATATACAGACACTCTAAGCGCTTGCAGATCAGAGGCTTTCAAAAATTCAAATAATTAAAAACATTAAAAGAATAAATCAGAGGATGCAGCTGAGGCAATTATTTAACGAAGTTGCTGAACGAGCTCAGACTGTATCACAGCAGCAGCTGGCTGAGAATATCACAGCTGCAGGCAGCCGCTGACTAGAAGAGCTGCAGCAGAGGCACAGCTGACAGCTGGGCGGTAGACTGGCCTATGAGCCGGCCGCGGCTCCTAGAATGCCTGTCTCATAGATGTCGCAGTAGTGGGTAGCTCAGTACGCTAGAACAACTAGCTATAAATGGACAAAGAGGCCGTAAGTAATTTTACCTAAAAGAGCAATTTAAATCTAAAGACATTAAATTCAGTGAATTTTTCGCATATACCGTATCAATTAAAATCAGTATTAATTTGTCTTATTTTTGTCAGTACTAATTGTGTTACAGTGCATAACAACAAGCTCAAGAAATACGCATTTCGATCAAAATCTCCCGTAACAGATCGACTAGTGTATCCGCTAAAAACGGCGTGCTTCTAAAGCTTGGATTCTTTGCACTATACGAAATAATTAGAGCGTTCAGCAATTTAAAGATGAAATTAATTTTCGTGATAGCCCAATGTATAAGATTTCGAAATATTGACTTTTACATTACATACACCAGGGTGTGCAATATATTGTCGTATAGTAATGGAATAACTTGATCTTTGCTAATTGGATATTCGGAATCTAATTTATGAGTTCGTTAATCACTCTAGTTTCGTCACTAGGAGCCTATCAATTGTAAACTCATATTTGATATGTATGATAGGGATTTATTGGGTTTAATATCAATGATTCGTATAGGGTTAGACTTCCTTCATGCCTTTGTGGTATTGTACTCTATAGTATTAAAATTTTAAAGATAATCGATCTGTAAAGAGGAAAATATCTGTAGGCCTTCATGTACGTGTGTTCTTTGACAATAAAGAGTCATATTGATACCGGTATATTCCTTCCATTTCTAAAGAAAGTCGCAGATGGTTGACTTTGCAGTAGAGCAAGGTACAACAGCAACAACGCAAGTTAGAATACTACTGCACTCAATAACAACATCGAGCACTATTGAACCATATCCAAACCGACCAGCAAAAACAAAAGCGTCTGAAAGCGGTGCAAGATGCAAAATTCAACTAATTCACATAAATCAGAATATATTGTTGGGTTCTCCAATCCTCTCTCCGTTATAGGATTTCGGAAATGGAGTCGTGGGTTCGATTTTTCCAACTCTTCATGCTTTGGCGGTATTAATCTCGATGATGCAAGGATCTCTTGCTCATATAGCCAGTTAGAGGCTAAATCAATAAGACTGGAGCTGCTATGAACAGAACTCATGCTTATTCGTTCAATGTATGATAATTTATAGTATTTGTGTATTATTTGTAATTATCTCTATAAATTCTATCTAAATTAGAATATCCACAAAAAACTAGTGATTTATTATTTTAAACGATTTATTATTAACAAGAACACGATAGCAATATAACGAATTAAAACATTAAACATAGAGATAAAATTGAATATTAAACGAATACTAGGCAACAATTATAAAATGCTAAAAAAGGCGATAAATATAAAGTCAGTCTACTTCTAATCAGTTAGCTAAATGTCTGTATTTGCAATTAAAATACGAGATAGAAATTGGGAAACGAGTTATTGGCTTCAAGGCACTCCTCGCTTATATGATTTGATACTTTCCCTCTTTTCTTCTTTATTATGACTGTTAACACGTGAGGTGTTATTTTACAGTCGTTTAGCTGAATCTGTGAAAAGGACGCTTAACTAGAATAGGCAACTAGTAAATTGCGCTTTTCATAGATTTTAGGGCCTGTAATCGCCTGACTGAGATCTAGAAGGATAACGCTTATCTAGAGTGGACAACTAGAAAATTAGCGTTCTTCGTAGAACTTCAGTATTATTCTCTTCTGTCTTCCTTTCTTTCTTTCTTCTGACTGTTAACACAAGAGGTGTTATTTTACAGTCGTTTAGCTGAATCTAAGGCAAAGACACTACAACTAGACTAGGCACTAGTAAATCGTGCTTTCCATAGAATTCAGGATTGTAGACGTTTAGCTGAAATCTATGAAAGCAACACCTATCTAGATTAGGCACTAGAAAATTAGTGTTCTTCGTAGAATTTCGCTATTTCCTGATTCTGTCTTCCTCTTAAATTTTCTATCTTCAGTCTTCGGTCTTCTATTTTCTGTCTTCAATTTTCAGTCTTCAATTTTCTATCTGCTGTCTTCAGTGCCAACACAAAGTGTTGCAAATGCAGCTATTCACCTGAATTGACGAGAAAACGCTTTATCTAGATTCAACTCTAGTAATCGGCGTTTCTGGTACAATTTAGGATTTATACGTACAATGGATTGAGATATTGAACTGGTGTCGTGATTAACCGATCTATAGAAGGTTAGACGACAATATTACACAAAATCTGCAATCTCCTGAGGCACAATCGGTTCAATATGGATTTCGTATTTTTCGTGCTAACTATCACCGACCTATAGAAGGTGTATAGTAGCAGTACTTCCTACAAATGCAGTCAAAAATTCAGAAGCTTGTATGAAATCTACTAGTTTATGTGTTTGTCGCAATAATTCGTTAAGAATTATATTTAGACAAGTTCAGCTAGTAATTCCGTAGAAGCCAGAGTTCAGGAGTCAATTAAAATTCTATAGCCTGTCCTCTGGTAATATAGTATTGATCGAGGCCATGCTTAAGAGCCAATCAGAATTAAACCCTTCATAAGCATTTCTTCACCCAACCCCACGAATGGTTGCGTTGCATGCATGTATCTTATGCATGTAATTTTTATTATAGCTTTACATAATCTACTGTTTTTACTGAATGTCATATTATATCTAACTTAAAATCAGTTTTACATGAATACACCAATAGCTAAAAATTATATCTCAATATATAAGGGTTAAACTTCTAATTACATGTTGATTTGCATTTCCTCATTACTTAATTTAATATTTTAGCTTCATAACCTTGCCATTTTATTCTAAAATCAGTTCTGCCTCAAATATACTAAAGTGTACACACTATCTCACTGCACAAAGGTCATTTTAAACAGATAAATAGTAATTTGAATGCAAATATCTCAATTTAAGTTTCCAAGGTTGAAAATAAAATGTGTAATACCTAAGACTGGGCTAAATCAGGATTCAACCTCAAGAACCCTTTTATTCCCATCTTACTTTAAGATTAACTTGAAAAATTATACGTCAATTCTCAATGCACAATTTTATTACATATCTTTAAATATAACTTAGTGATTTGAAATAACACACATCTTGTCGATAGTACAATTCAAAGCAATTTACAGTAATTTTAAATAGTAAATATAACTTAAGATTACTTGTTAAATGCAATAAGTTGCAGTCTTTACTTGTAATAGTGCAGCAAAAAATAAATATTTTCGCACTCGCGCAGCCAGCCATCAATATTAAATAAGATTTTAATTTCTTAAATCACTTTAGATACATCACCAATTGAATAAAAAAATAGCACTACAATGGCTTCAAAGTACATAAACCAGATTTCTTATAATATATATATATATATATATATATATATATATATATATATATATATATATATATATATATATATATATATAGATACATGTATATTGTATAATGTTTGTTGCCTATATTTCAGGCACTGAGATAGATCATGTTTGTTGTCTGTAGTTCAGGCACTGAGTTAGATATATTGTAGTAGTGCCGCCATATTTGTTGCCTATAGTTCAGACATTGAGGGAGATCATGTTTGTTGCCTATATTTCAAGCACTGAGAGATATATACTGTGGTAGTGACGCCATGTTTGTTGCATATATTTCAGGCACTGAGGGAGATAATGCTTATTGCCTATATTTCAGGCACTGAGGTAGATCATGTTTGTTCCTATATTTCAGGCACTGAGGGAGATTGATGACCTGCTCAGGTTTCTCGATGCAGCAGAATGTGAGCTGTTCTCAGCCGAGCCTCTCACAGCGAACCCTGATCTACTGTCCAGTCAACTGAGAGATCACAGGGTGAGTTACTCACTTCTGAGGTAATATGGCAAGTTAAGTCACATTTGAATTCATAGGTAAAGCACCTCTGAGACCATATTGCAAGTTAATCACTTATGAGAGCATGTCATATGTTATACCATATGATCTCATTCTCTACTAAATGTATTATGATATAGGAAGAAGAGATGGATAGGACACATTCTAAGGGGGAAAATATATTAAAAGAGGTCATAGAAGGTAGAATGGAAGGAAAAAGAGGCAGAGGCAGGCCGAGATTAGATATATTAGATGATTTAAAGACCTACTCATATGTGGACATGAAGAGGAAAGCGGAAGACAAAGAGTGGAGGCTTTATATGCCATGGACCTGCAGTAGGCAGTGCACTAAGAGAGAGAGAGAGAGAGAGATTATAAGTTAATTACTCGTGAGATAATAGGGTAAATAAAGTAATCACATCGGCGATAATAGTGTAAGTTAATCTTGTGCGATATCACGTGAATCAGTCAGATCTATTAAGTGATCAGCCGTTTTGTGACTAATCGGCTGAATATAACTCTTTTATTAATTTAAGTCTTAATTATATAATTATACACAATTTGCTACTTTAAAAGTTAGCTTTTGAACTAGCCAGTGAAAAAATTAAGCTGAATGTAGCCACCAGCTGTAATTACTGAAACTATTAACCATTCGCTTCACTATCCAAGAATTACGAATGGTGCATTGTAGCGTGTTTAACGTCAAGGTCATAAGCACGAGGCTTCTCTTTAGGATAACTCGATATGCTCGAGCTGCCCTTACAAATCAGAATGATAGCTAGTCCACTGAACGGGAATAGTAGCTAGGCTGTAGTGTGGTTAATGGCAAGGTTCAGAAGCACTAGGCTTCTCTTCTACACGACTGGACACACTCGAGCTACCATCACATAAATTAAGTTAACAGCTAGTTAACTAGCTTAAGTTTGGATTCAAGCTTCAATAATGGTGAAATTTATACTATAAAAATTTGAATATTTAAGAATGGTTATAGTTATACGAATGCCAGTACTTGTTGATTTTTATTTCATAATAAAAGGTGTTTCAGATTTTCGGTAGTAGGCCAATTTAGGTCGATTATTGTAGTTTGAACTGTATGTTTTAAACTCTAGTTTGAAGTTCTATTATACATGTGTGCAGCTATTTCACGAAGATCTCGAAGAGAAACAGAAAATTCTAAACCAGACTATAGCCAACTGCTACAGTCGTCTAAAAGAGATCACGAACGAAGAAGCGGAAGAAATTAGAAGCAAGTTCACCAACATCAGCGAACAGGCTGAAATAGTTTGCCAGATCAGCAGCAACAGGTGGGCAAACTCTAATTGTCAGAATTGCTACTAATAACATACATGCAGCTGTAAAGTTTAATTTTACGGTTTGCTCAATTTCAATTGGCAAAACGAAAGAATGTAATGATTAATGAAAATTGATATTTTTACAATTTCTTAAGAAATTGCGTAAAATGGGCTGGGGAGTGATGGGTCAGTGGTCCCCACAAAGAAGTGGGTTTTATATCATTCGTGGACTGGACCTAACCAATCCCCCATTGTTCAATTTGTAAAAAAATTGTCTAAGCCTCTGATTGTATTCTAGTCAACTTATAAATGAAACTGCGTAGAAATTGAGTTACTAACTACACTATAGTAACCGAGATGTCGCAGAATGTTTAATACACTTCGACTAATTCGATTAATTGAAGACATACTATATGTAGCGGCTTTGAGTTTTTCCTAATATGCGTATGATATGCATATTAATATATATATAAAGCTCAGCTCTTGATATATGCATAATATATAAAGCTCAGCTTTAATTAATCATTAATATTCTAATTAACCAATTGATTAACTGTTAGATTAATTAAATGCCCATGTACTTTGTTACTAGATTGATTATACTGGAAGAAAAGTTGCCGTTAGCCTCGTATTTTTATCAGTCTCGGACCCAACTGCTTGCCTTGCTCAACGATGTGGCTGAGGAGATCGAAGGCGTGCTCGTGGCCCCTGAGGAGAACATCGATCAGATCAAAAATCAAATAGATATCGTCAAGGTATAAATTTATTGATTGATATTCATATACCGCTAGGAATCGATATTACATCTATGCTTCTACGTGTATATTATACACTATCGGCTCAACCGGATAACGGAAAGCTGAAAAAAGCCAAATGACAGAAAATCTTTACGTACGTCCTAGGTAATTTAAGATTAAATAAAACGTTTACTGTCGGCGTCGCAAGAGACGACCAAAGTCAGAGTAGATCTGGGTAGCAAGAAGCCTCTTCAGAAGCCATATTATGTAAGGTCAAAGAGCAGCATCAGGCTTTTTATCTTAAGCTCGAGCACATTTTGCTGAGACTAACACGGTTTTTAACTTCAACTCTAAAATTAATTTGAACCTGTTGTCCTCTTTGAACTTAATCTCTAGAGCCTATCTCTAGAGCCTATATGAATCTGTTGACCTTTTTGAACTTAAACATTGGAGTTAAAATGATTGTGTTGGCCTTTTGCGATACTCATGTAAAATAACTGGTTCAAGGCAGATAATCTAATTGGTACTTTTATTAATATTTTTATTATGCTATTACTGCATATATTCATGCTACTAGCTCTAATTACTTTGTACCATTCGCTCAATTGATTTTATGCTAGTAGTTCTATTTGTGCTGCGTTATTTCTATTTATCACTGAATATCAGATCAACCTAACAGCACTTGTCGTAAGAGACGACTAAGCAACAGGAAGGCAACGGGAAACCACCTCGTAAAGTATATTAATATTTATCCCGTGTCTGTAGGGTGCGCAGAGGCTGATAGATGATCACAAGGCCTTGCTGAATGACCTAATTAGCACAGGACGTGACCTAGTTACGCTGTCTAGGAAGAGCGATGCGGACTCTATACAGCAGGATATAGATCACGTGACCACTAAATATGACGTCGTCAAGCAGGCGGCCAGGAACAAACTTCTGCTCATTGATAGCGTGGTCGGACGATTATCTCCAGATGTAAGTTCAAATCTCTCTAAGGCTGGTTAAAATAATTTATCATAAGGAAGTCATTGTACGTTTTATTTTACAATAAAATGTACAATATTTCTTAAGCTGGCATAAAAAGCTGTAATATCTCACCTGCTGTGAAAATGGTATGCTTCACTTTTGTTTTCATAAAAGTAACTTTAGCACTTAACACCTCCATGTAGTAGAGAAAGGGGGGCAGATGAAATAACCAAATATTCACTCCTGTGGGAGAGGATTGATCATACGAATTATCAAAGTTTGTGTAATATTTGCACTGACGGTGATATTTTGGGCACTGGGGGACAAAGATGTCCTTTCTCGGGCAGCTCCCCTTTTACTCTCCCGTCGGAGAGTAAAATCTGGTCTTTCTAATTTTAAGCTCCATATAATTGCTTAATCAATCCTTCCCTTTATCGTCTTAGTTTCGGGCGTTATTAACGAAGAAGATAGTTCGACTTAACTCAATCTTTCTCACAGTTAGTTTAAGCCATCCACTGTTAGTTTAAGCCATCCACTGTTAGTTTAAGCCATCCACTGTTAGTTTAAGCCATCCACTGTTAGTTTAAGCCATCCACTGTTAGTTTAAGCCATCCACTGTTAGTTTAAGCCATCCACTTAATGCCTTCTCCGTCCTACTGACCATCACCTTTGCGTATTCTCGTGCAGAGTTGCGTTCTACATGTATATAAGGTTAAAATATTTGATAAATATAAAAGAATTTAAAATATTTTTTATAAATATAAAATACTTAGATCTTCAGCAAAAACTTACAGCGTAGTGTGTCTGCATTTAAGGTGAACGTAGCACTGGATAGTATCGTGGATGATCTGTACTATCTGAACGGCCGAGCTGCTTATGCCGATCCGGTGGCAGCGAATCCGGCGACATTGAGAGGTCAAATAGCTGAAAACAACGTAAGTAGTTCTATAATGTAGTGATGTTGCATTTTTCTGGTGCAAAAACAAGCCATAAATTCTAATTACTAATTTATGCACCAAATATGGCTTTTCCTAAGTTACTTTTAAAATCGTACATTCTTCACAAGAGATTAACCTGCTAGTGATTAACTTGCAATGGAGCATTCGAATGAATGATCTATTGCAAGTCCATAGTATATAACGCCTCCACTCATTTCTATTTCCGTTTTCAACTTCATGTTCACATACGAGTGGTTCTTTAAATCATCTATAACATTCCTCATCATATAGCATTATTCTTGGGAGATTTTGCTTATGACGAGGTGGGCAGGCCTTCCTCAGCTTAGACTAACGTAATAGGTGTAATTCTTTATACCTGCTAATTTCCAGCTCACAAAGCTGAAGGCACATCTTAACTGATGAACAGAGTTGTTAACTAACATTGAAGAGAGAGAGAGAGAGAAGAGATCATGGATGAGTAGAGGAGGAGATGAGTAGACATATCAATAATAATAATAATAATAATAATAATAATAGTAATAATAATAATAATAATAATAATAATAATAATAATAATAATTAGCACACTGATAAATGTAGGGGGCGGGGTTTAGCGCACTGGTAAATGTCTGGGCGGGGTAAAAGCGCACTGGCAAAATTTAGGTTATGGAGTTTTAGCCCATTTGTAAAAGCATACGCGTCATAAGCGAAGATAAGCCATGTCGGCCTCGGTTAGTACTGGGATGGGAGACCGATATTGTTGTAATTCTACCTGAATTGGTTAAACGTCAGAATGAGCTCCTTAGGACGGCTACTGCGTGGGCTGTGTAATAAAATAATAATAATAATAATAATAATAATAATAATAATAATAATAATAATAATACATAATACATAATAATAATAAGAATAGACATATACATAGATAAGTAGATGAGTAGGTGAATAAGAGAACATGAGTAAAAGAGATATTCCAGTATGTCTTGGATGATTGATTGTGCAGTCGATAGTGGAAGATCTGGAGGTGTGTACGGCAGCTCTGAAGAATGTCAAGGGAGTGGTGGAGGAAACATTGAGGAGGCAGTCCGAGTCCAGTGAAGAACCCAGTACTGACTTTATTCCATTTACTCTCATTTAAATATTCTAAAAGTAATTATAATATGTTTGATTTAACAAAAGCATTACATACTTTTAGTAGGAGTTAAGTCCGCATTTGTTTTATTTTTTGACAGATAGAATTATAACTCTTTTATTTATTTGGATATAAATCTTTAATTTTAATTTTACTTTGATATAACTCTTTGCTTTTCTGTAACTCAATAATTATTAATGATTATTGTATGCATTAGAATTAGCTGCGTTATTATTTTACTAGAAGATGTAACTACTTATTAGCAATTCAATAATTTTCATCATCATCTTCTCTTGAATCCCAGTTTAACCAGGGTCGGGATACGAATAGACTGTCTCAAATCCTACATCATATAATCAGTCAATCGCATATTCGAGACTTTTCATTCGTTTAAATTTTTGTAGCAAATTCTTGAGCCTAGGCGCTCACCAACCGAATGCCCTTTCTGACGTTGGTATGGATCTTAGTGCTTTAGTCGCCTTCTACGACGCGTGCAGTCACCGATTGGTTAATTCTTCAACAACCTGGACACAACACGGGGAAAAAATTGTTAAAAAGTTAATAATTATTAATTATAATAATTAATAATATAATAATAGTTGAAAGCTTAGTTAATCGATGTAATTAATTAGACGATGAACTGAGGGATGAGCTCCAGTCTGTGGAGGACTTACATGGAGTGATCCTGGAGAGCACGAGACAACGGAGCGCTCTGCTCCACAGCGTCGTTAAGATAGCAGAGAAGTTCCGTGAGGAGTACGACCGAGCCATGCGAGCGTTCGGCGATCTTAGGGACGAGCTGATGTCTCAGGACCTGCCTGGAGTTGAACCTGAGACTGTCAGACATCAGCAGGATCAGTTACTGGTTTGATCATACTGAATTATTTCATTTAGATATTTGATTCAAAAAGATCAGGTACTGGTTAGACTGAATTATTTCATCCAGACATTTGATTCGTTTTATTAATAACATTTAATTGTTTCATTTAGATATTCGATTCCTGCACATTTATTAACTAAGCTTTAGCCTGATCAGTTAGGTGTCCGCATGCTGATTTCTATTTGCGGGTTTTAAAATCCTTGGTTTGCCAATTTGTGATTTTCTTGCGATGAAATTAGGATTAACACGGGTTCTTAATTGTGAATGTTACATGCATTACTACTTTATCGGCAAGCTCGTAACTTATTTCTATTCGCACGTTTGGAATTCCAATTATTTTCGTCACATATTTACGCAAAAGAACATGGCAGTATTGTGATTCGTAAATTCAACGATGAACGTACGGTTATGAACGAAATATTTAAACTCGCAAACTTAGTGGATTGTTTCTGCGCTGTTTACTTTAAATGAAAACTCATTCGACGTAAGGTACATTTTGTCATGGTAATTGTATATAGAATGAAGGCAAGTGAATGAAGTTAATTAATTAATTTATTTATTTACTTTTGCACGCAGGTGACAGTGGGCGAGATGACGAATGCCAAGCTGCTGATTATGATAAAGAACTAAAGAATGAATGAATGAATGAAGTAATGAACGAATTAATGAATTAATTAATTAATTACCGACACTGCGCGCAGGTGATTGTAGATGAGATGACAAACGCCCAGCAGCTGATAGTGGACTGCAGGAAGACGGTGGATAAACTGAGGAAATTCTGCAACGATGCGGCTATGACGGAGATAGAGAAGTATACGGAGGATCTGGAGATGTTGAGAGAGGAGGTGGAAGACGGGATCAAGGAACGACGCGATGTCCTCAGATCAGCTCTTGAGCGCGCTGACAACTACGCCACCTACTATAAGGTTATTTCTCTTAGATTTCATGCATGCTGTTATATTAATTTAAATTAACATTTATTAATAGCTTTTTTAATTTTTAATTTCTCTTTCTACACATGACGTGTGTAATTAGAACAGAGGATTTCATCTGACCGGGTCCATTCTAGGATTTGACCGGGTCCATTCTAGGATCTGACCGGGTCCATTCTAGGATTTGACAGGGTTCATTCTAGGATTTGACCGGGTCCATTTTACAATCTGATAGCATCCAATGTGTGGTCGGTCCGAGTGCGGCCGGATTATGTCTGTATTATGAATTTTCCAGATTTTTCCAACTCGCTCAAATAAACTCACCATCTACCAATATGACACTGAGATTTTTAAATAATGTAATGTAGTAATAATTAATAGTAATAATAACTAATATTATGTAAACATTAATATACGAGAGAATCGTTTATACAAGAGAGTCGTTTACAAGCAATTGCGTTCCTGTTTTCAGTCAATTCGAGAGGCGGACTGATTGGTTGGTTTTAGTTTTCAGTGATCTGATTAGAGAAAGAGAAGAAACAATTAAATATCTGCTGACCCTTTTTTCGACTGCAGTGACTTCTACAGCTACAGTTCCCATCTTTGAGTAATGAATTCAGATTAAATTTTAAAAAGCAAATGCAATACTTGTGGTATAAATTTACTTGCATTTTAAAATTGATCTCTTAACTTATTTATAATTTTCGAAACTTTTCAAGAACAAAAGTACTGTACAATGTGTACTATCAGTATTAAGTGGGTCTAATTGCTCTCTCATTATTGTTTAAGTTACAGGCAGTGATCTTGTAGTTGTCAATGTTAATATATATCATTGTTGCTTAACTTACAGGCTGTGATGTCATGGTTGTCAATGTTAATATATTATCATTGTTGTCTATTCTAAAGGCTGTGATGTCATGGTTGCCAATGCTGGAATCAAAATTACTCGTCGTGTCTCCCATTGCTTCTCACCCGAGATCAGTGCGAATTCAAATAGAAGAATTCAAGGTGTTTAAAAATCTCATTTCTATACCACTTGCACTGTATTACAATATACATGTACGGAGTCAAAAACCATTGCTTTAGAGCCGCAAGTGTCCACTTTGAAAGATAATGAAACTAGAAAAGAAAGGTGTTTAAATAAAGCAAAAGTATCGTTATTTTCCTGAGTAATTTTTAGAAGTTAGAAAATCTTTGAATAAGGAAGATTAAACTACATGACCTTCCAACCGCATGAGGCTTTGATTCATTCAATCCTTTCAATACTCGACTTTCGCCCATCGAAGTAGCCTACCACCGACTCCGACGTTGCATAACTACGTTTATTGAGGCTTACGAAAAACCAAGGGAGTTAAACCCGACTCAAGTTAATTAATAGCCAACTTCTTAGTTAAGTAGTTTGAGCCAGTGGCGATGTCAGTAAGATATCCGACAGCTGATCAGTATATGTGGTTTAAAAACCCCGGGCTCGCCCGTCGTTGATGCCGGTTTCGAGAGATGCAACTGACGTTAACATTGGCTTTGTAGCTTTTACAATTCCATACAATCGTTTGTGACAGCAGTGCAGTGTGAAGAGTGAAACTTCTAATCTACGTGATGGTAAAGATATATCTGGTTCTAGGTAATACTATATGGTTCTAGGTATACTGGACTGGTTATACGGAAAATGGTCTAAATTGCCTAACGGATTAAACATGTGGTGTTAAAAACTAATAGATATCAGCATAGTTGATCATTTCACTATCATGCGTGTTTAAATTTTTTAATGGATTAAATTGCCTAACGGATTTAACATGTGGTATTAAAAAGTGATAGATATCAACAAAGTTGATCACTTCACTATCGTGCGTGTTTACTGTTTTAATACGTCTACTGGAGATTAAGTGTTGCTAAATGCAACACTTAATCTCAACTGTTTTGATATCTATCACTTTCACTGCAAAAATCAATCAATTCATCAGTAATGAATGGAAGAGCTGGAGGCAGAGAGATAAAAGCTAAAAAAAGCTAAGGTTAACGTCAGTTTCCTCACTAGAAAGCGATGTCAGTGACGGCGAGCCCAGGATTTGAACCCGCATCAACTGATCCGCGGTCGAGTATCTTACCGACTTCGCAAATATATCGATACAAATATATCGGGAGCTGCAAAGATAAATGAGTGTACTTCTACTGTGGTAATTAGATGCAATTACGTTGAGATAAATGAGTGTATTTCTATTGTAGTGAGGAATTACATGCAATTACTTTGAGATAAATGAGTGTATTTATGTTGCGCATAATTTGCTATTTCAGGTGTTAAAGATTCAGATGCGCCCGTACCACGCGGATATTGAGAACCTTAACCAGTACATGAGTGAGCTGAGGACGAGCTCCCCAGCCATGGCTCAGACCTTAGCGGCCGAGGTGACTGTCCTCAACCACCGGTGGTCGCTTCTGCTCAACGAGTTCTCTAGTAGAGAGGTAAAAGCCTCTAAAAGCTTGTAAAGCTAATGTTAACGTCAGTTTCCTCACTCGAAAGCGATGTCAGTGACTTGCGAGCTCAGGATTTGAAACCAGACATACCGATCAGCGGGTAAAAAGTTTATTGACATCGCCACTGGGACCAGCCAGTGTTTTTTCTGTCTAAATAGCTGGGTATCTAGAGTGACCGGTAACGTCAGGACGAGTTAATGGTTGCATCCTGAGGTTCTGGGATCGATTACCGGTTGAGTTGATCGGAGAGAGAAATGTCAGACATTCGCTGGACTGGTAACATGGATAATTAACAAAACTCTATGTAGTATTTTCTACATGTCATACTAATATTAGCAGATAAAAACTTAGATAAAGACGTTAACAATAATTTGTGTTTTCGCGTAACTTAAACACTTAAATTCGCCAGAATGCATTCGTACTTTTTAAATAGTTTTACGATTGGGTAACTGGCCTTATAGTGAAAAAGTTCAATAGTAAAATAAATTCTGATTTGTTAGCATCATCCCTATCAACATTCATCACTGTGAAGTTAAATGCTATATTGTAAGTTAATGTATATTGTATAATGTTGAATGACTGTGTTGATTCCTCTATTTGAAAGTTAATCGCCTTCAAGCCATGTCAACTTGGATGAAATTCTTGGTACGTTCTCATTACACAAATGTAATACATGTTATTTTATTAAAGAATAGTGAAAACATTTTATCCTAAAGAATAATAATGAGAACCCAATGGGTCATATACTGAGAGGGAATGGTTTACTGAAAGAGGTAAATGAGGGACGAATAGAAGGGAAAAGCTTAGAGGAAGGCCGAGACTTGGTAGGCTTAATGATTTGGCAACTGATTCATATATTGATATGAAGAGAAAGGGCAGATGATAGAAATATATGGAGGAGTTATATGTCATGGACCCGCCAATTGGAAGTGCAAAAAGAGACTGTAGAAATTATTCCTGTTGTAATTTTATTTAGAATCATTTACAAGAAATCCTGGTGCAGTTGGGTGAAGTGAACCATTCCATGGATGACGTGATAGGACTTCTGCAGCAGATAGAAGCTGATCTACAGCAGCTGGATGAACTGACATTTGATCCCGGGACCATGTTCCTGCATCTCAAGAAAATCCAGGTTCTTAGATAGTAGTGAACCTAAATAATAAACCATTACTAAGTCATAAAGAGTGAAATTGTGAAATAAGTCTAATTTCGTTCCAATTTTAGACACTTGTCACTTGCATGCATCTTCTTTATGTCTGAAAACTAATTTTTATTCTTGAATTAAACGGTTTTGTGTGTCTATAAAAAGAGGATAGACAAATAGGATTAAAGAAACTTTTAAACTTAGGCCTGCATTCTGACAAGGAAATATGGATAGATTGAAATATAATTTTGCTCTCGGTCTCTTTCTCTCTGTTTATCTCTCTCTCTCCCTCTCACTCTCTATCTCGCTCTTTCTGTCTCTCATTATAGCTCTTAATTTTTTTTTTTTTTTCGATAAATTATATATAATATTGCTTGGAAGCTGCTATTACGTTTAACATTGGACATTCCTTAGATAACAGGTTGCTTCTATTTCATAGGATGTACTTCTATGAGCAAAATGTAGTCTCTAATTTCAAAATACCTACAGCACTGAAAATATCTGCAGATGATTTACCTTACTGCAGAAGTGATGGGAATGAATATCAAAAGAAAAGCCTTCTTAATTTAGATATAGTGCAATATACTTGGTATTAGGGTCAACGAATATTTTTAATATATACCCCAAATTATATGCCATTATTGTAACTTTTATTCAGTTGTGTTACGCAAAATATAGCCGAATGATGGCAGAATGACTTTCTGATTGACAGGATGACTGACTGATTTTCAGCATCATTGACTGATTGATCGATTGACAGTGATGAATTGACTGATTAGATATCTGATTGATTGACGTGATAATAAATTACTGATGTAATAATAATAATCCTATTAGCTGATTGATTGAGCGATGGACAGGGTGAAAGCGAGAGAGAATTAGGCCTATGTCTATTGAAAGTACACATGTAATTACACATACAAGCACAAGGTTATCGAAGAGATATACATACCCTATCTAGTTGACAGCCAGCAATCACGCAAGAACAAGCAAACATACAATATACAATTAGTGAAATACATTAAATGATAGATCGATTGATAATAATAATAATAATAATAATAATAATAATAATAAGTGTAAAGCAAATCGCTATGCAGTGTCTGCTCAAGGCGATTACTTGAGCCCAATTCAACTTGGAGCTGGTATTCCAGGTGGCTGTGAGGCAGCTGTTCACGCTACTCGCCGTTTCGCTGAGTCAATGCCAGCTGATCACTTCGTGGTAAAGCTAGACTTCTGTAATGCTTTTAACTGCTTGAGTAGATCACGAATGCTCAGCGAAATATATCACACGGTACCTGAGCTGTATAGTTTCTGCCATTTAGCTTACTCAAGCCCTTCGTGGTTGAAGTTCGGAGACTGGTGCATTGAATCACAGGAAGGAGTTCAACAAGGGGATCCCTTAGGGCCCATGCTGTTTTGCTTGACTATTCACCCTCTCCTTACTTCTCTCTCTAGCGCTCTCACGGTGGGATACCTAGATGACATTACTCTTGGTGGTGCGAGTCGTCGATTGCAAATGATGTACAGACTATCATCGACAGAGGCCAAGAATTTGGGCTTCAGTTGAATCATACCAAGTGCGAAGTCATATCATCAGTTTGCAAATCTCCGGACAACTCAGTTTTGTCATCCTTTGTGCCAATGGGCCTATCCCATAGTACTCTACTCGGCGCGCCACTCTCTGGAGAAGAAACTACTACCACCGCTTTATCTAGTCGCTTGGAGGTTCTCAAACGCTCAGCATCGCGCTTGAAGTCGCTAGCCACTCATGATGCTTTGACAATCCTTCGCTTTTAATTAAGTGCACCTAAACTTATGCACATTCTGCGCTCTAGTCCGAGCTTCTCTAATCCGCGGCTTTTAGACTACGACGAGGCACTTAGGCAATGCTTGTGCGCCGTTATCAACGCAGATTTGTCTGATTTGCAGTGGCAACAAGCCAGTTTACCGGTGAGCAAAGGTGGTCTTGGAATTCGTCTTGTTTCCCATATCGCGCCTTCAGCCTTCTTGGCATCAGCGATGGGAACGAGGCAGTTGCAAGACGCCATCCTTCATAAGTGCTCCCTTTCTGCCGATAGATCCATCGACGTTGCGTTGTCAGTATGGTCCAAAAGCCTCACCTACAGTGCTCCACCTTCTACCTCAGTCAGTAACCAGAAATCATGGGACCGTCTTATAGTGGATCGGATTTATACCAGTCTGTTAGAATCCCAGTCCAATGCAGTAGACAGAGCACGACTCCTAGCTGTATCAACCAAAAGAAGCAGCGACTGGCTTCACGCTCTCCTGTTGCTTCTTGTGGGTTTCTTTTAGACAATGAGGCGATTCGAGTAGCCGTTAGTTTCCGTTTAGGGGCGACAACTTGCGAGCCTCACATGTGCCCCTGCGGTTATGAAGTCGACGCTTTAGGTCTCCACGGCCTCTCCTGCAAACGAAGCTCAGGTAGAATGTCTCGCCATCACAATTTAAATGACATAATATGGCGAGCACTTTCGAGAGCAGGCATCCCTTCCTCTAAGGAACCAAGTGGGTTGTCCAGATCAGACGGCAAGCGCCCGGACGGCTTGACTTTAATGCCCTGGTGCAACGGTAAATGTGCCGTTTGGGACGTCACGGTCATTGACACTATGGCAAACTACTACCTGAATACGACTTCAGTCACAGCCGGTGGTGCTGCTGTTCATGCCGCCTCTAGGAAGTTGGATAAATACCGTGATCTGTCATTAAGATATGAAGTTGTTCCGGTGGCTATTGAAACCATGGGCCCGATGAATCCCGAAGGAGTTGACTTTATTAATGGCATAGGCAGACTTATTGCAGAGCAAACCGGCGATAAGCGAGAGACATCTTTTCTTTGGCAAAGGCTTTCCATGACTTTGCAAAGATTTAATGCAGTCTGCTTCAGCAATTCTTTTAAGCCGATTGATGACCTCGAGTAGCCGGGCGGCGATTCAGCACGTATTGCTTGAATCGTTTTTATCAAACCCCAGGTTCTTTACACCGGGGTAAAAATAATAATAATAATAATAATAATAATAATAATAATAAAGGTTTAACGTTCGTTTCCTCATCCAAGGATGATGTCAGGGAAGTCCCCACAGCACACATCACTACAAATAAATTCACCCAGACCAATCTGCAAAAGAAATGTGCTGAGGAGATCGATTGTCTGATTGATTAGCTGATTGATTGATTGGATTAGCATATTAGTTGATTGGATTAGCTGATTGATTGATTGATTATTGATTGACTGATTAGCTGATTGATTGGATTAGCTGGAGCTGCTGAACCAGGAGCCAGTGATAAGGAAGCTCAACGATGTGGTCCACGTGATGGTTGAGAGGAGTGAGAAGACGTCAGCCGTGTTGAGAGAGAAGCAGCAAGAGATGATGAATATGTACATGACCGCTCAGACCATAGCCAGAGACAAGCTGCATGAAATACATGGCAGGCTAAAAGAGGTATGTGAAATTTAAATCTATTATGGAAACAGTTATCATATTTTATTGTTAGTTATCGGTTATGTTGTCAGTTATAAAATATAGTTAGCTTAATTCGCGACTGTTTAAATTTTTAAATTTGATGTCGCCGTTGTTATTTGACAACAATTTTACATCGATTTAAATCGGCAGATCTTCAAGTTTTTTACTGTTGTATTAATTCACTGGTGTGGTTTATCAAGAAGCGAACAGACTTATATAGAATCTCTTTTGGGAGTTTACGCAAAACAATGAAAATGACTAAATTTAAAGTGAGAGTTTCTGCGAGAGAAATAGCCAAAATAAAACATGAGCCTAGTCAGTGTAAAAATAAACTAATAAAGACCTGACTAATCTTGAAACAGCACAAACAATCAAGACTTGAAAGTACATAACGTTTCGTGGAACGAAACAATTGCAAGTGACCGATGAAAGAAGCAGAATGATAAGTGAAGAAATGATGCAGCCCTGTGTTATGTTCAGAACGCAAGGAACTTATTAAAAACACCTAAGCGAACAATGAGCAAAGTCGCGGCTCCTTGTTCCTCAAAGGTAATGCTGCAATGCTCTATTCTATCATTTTTCATGTTACACCTATTGCTTTAATTTTCTCTCAATCTAAATATAATTCTACAGGAACGTCAAATGAATCCGTCTGGAGCAGGACCTCGACGTTATACTGGGCTTTGGAGTTTTTATAGATGTAAATACATTTACAATAATGATGTAACTAATATAAATTTAAGTTTCAAGATTCAACTGTTTGCTTTTTACTCTGAACAAACGACGAGATCGTACATTAAATAATTAAATAAGCAAATACATAGGCCTTATGAAGGAGTACCAACAAAAATATCTAAGCTCTGCTCAAGCAGTAACTAGTACCTATGGTAATGATTGTAAGAGATCGTTCTTTGTGTGTGCGTGTGATAAGGTGAAAGGATTTGTAGGCAGCGTGGATGATCTGATAGCTTGGCTGGGTAAGTTTCAGTCACTGCTTAAAGGCACGGCCTCTTTTGGAGTTCAACCTCAGGAAATGATTTCTCAGCATGCAGCTATCATGGTATGAAATGAATACAACTTCATTAATCTTAGATAAGCAGTCATTTAAAATATTCAATCTAATTCAATATACTAGTTTATAGTGATTTATGAATATATATTAGTAGGCCTATTTAATTACATAATAATTAATAAATTAATCGTTGCTAATCTTTCATTTAGAATAATCGACCTATAAAAATTGAAGTTGAATTTTTAAAATCCATTACATTCTGATGGACAAAAGTGTAAGTTCTTCTTGGTTTCACACGCAACGTTAGTTTGGTAACTTAAGAAACAATTGAACAACAAAAAACAGTTTTTGTTGAGATAAAATTTTTGTGGGTAATGAATGGTTAAACTAAATTAAAAATCTAAGCACGTTCTTATTAATGAAAGAAAATTATTAATGTCGTTGGAGTGTGCATTCCTACACAGTTTCTTTCTAATTTAAGAAAGAACTTTAGGTTATATTTTAACAATGACTTTTCAGTTTTGGACTTTAAGCAATTCACTTCATGTTGAACTCTTGTGGGGACGTCCCTGACATCATCCTTGGATGAGGAAACGGACGTTAAACCTTTATTATTTTTATGCTTCTTCTTAAATTGAATTAAAGCTGCAGTAAGCTTGGCTAGTCTCTATGGCGATTGCTCTAATGTGAGGAGTAATCTATTCCTTCATGAATTTCTTAAATAATCCTAAGATTCTTAAAGAGAAGCCTCATGCTTCTGCACATGACGTTAAGTGCTGCATGCTACCTACCGGACTAAATAGTTTGTACTGCCATTATAGTTGGCTCAATAGAAATTCTGCAGACTGAGTCTGTGGCTTGTTGGCAAGTTGTTCAACAGCAGATCAGTACAGGCAGGGTTCAAATCTCCCCGTCACTGACCTACTATCGAGCAGATAAGTGACGTCAAACTTGGCTTTAGCTTTGACTTTTACTTTAGACCCCTTTGGCCATACAAAGTTTTGTGAAGGCATTAGCAATTAATAAGGAAATTCTAATGGTGTGAGCATGATTTCATTCTTGTGTGTCAATATTGTTGTGAAACTCTAACTTTCATATTTCCTAATATTGAATGAATTAAAAGAAACGTAAACATTTAATTATATTTTATATTACAGAACGGTTACATGGAGATTTGTGAGAAGGAAGGAGAGGCTAATGCACTGATGCTGAATGGAGAAGATATGATAGCCAGATGTAAAGAGAAAGACGCACAAAAGCTAAAAGCTAAATTGGCAATCCTACAGGAAAAGCTAACTGAGACGAAGGCCAAAGCCGATAAAAGAAAGGTTAACACCTTTATTTGAAATGTTGCCTTGCATTATAAATCACAATTTATTATAATATGTGTCTTCATTCAGCTTTGTTATCAAAATATAAGAGGAATTTTCAAAATTGTATTCGGACCAAAGTTAAATTCATTCAGCTCTATATCATCCGCTGAACATTGGTTCACAGCACTAAGCTGTTATGCGCTTAGTGGTTAGAAATACGTACTAAGCTTGACTTAGTCTTTATGCCAGTAGCTCGAGTGTGTAGAGTTTTCTTGAGAAGACTTGTGCTTCCGAGCCTTGACATTAAACACGCTGCATCCTAACCTGTTCCTGTAAACTTACAAGCTCTGCGTGCATCATGAGGTGAATCGTAATATACTTTAATTATGTTTATTGATGATAGCTCGAGTGTGTCGAGACATATCAAGGGGAAACGTTAATCAACTGAATGGCGACGTTAAGCAATCAGCTGTCTCATTAAGATATAAGTAAAATCATCTTAGACGTAATAGAAAAGATGGCCCGAAGGTAATTCACCCGATACACCAAGCCTATGACTCATCTATGACTAACCTAGGACTCATCTATGGCTCACCTATGACTCATCTATGACTCACCTATGACTCACCCCTATGACTCGACTATAGATTCATCTACGACTTATCTATTGCAAGTGGTTCTAACAACTCTTCTCTCCACAAGGCTGACTCCTATCTCAAATTTGTATTAGAATTTCTATCTGAGTTCAAAAGCAGCAGATAGCAATAAATCCTACAACGCAAGTCGAATCCGTTGACGCTGTGTTGAAAGTTGGTTGAGAAATGCTTGCTTTTATTTTATTCAAGTTCTTTTTATTGTGCAGTTGTCCTACACAACTGCAGGCATAGACTTCTCATTCGCTGCCTAATTGTACCTTTGCAATATTTCTACAGAAGAAATTAGAAGAGCACATGCGAGCTGTGGAGAAGTTTCATAAGTCCTTCTCCACCCACGCTGACTGGATAGAGCAGGCTGAGAGAGAACTGTTGACCTTCAAGAACCGCAGAAAAACTGTTCAGTCCATTCTACAGCAAATACAGAGTCTTGAGGTTTGAACATTCCTCCCATTTTTCAATGTTTGAATTTAGTTAATTTTAATTTGAATAAGTTCGTGGTTAATTCCTCTTAATTTATATCTGCTGTTGATATTTATATTGTCATTATTTATTTTAAATATTAAAATGATATTGAGAATTTCACAAACGTCAAACGTAGAGTTAATAGAAATTGTTTTATTTCATTTTCTCAGCCAGACAACTAGAGCTGCAAAATAGCTGAACCAATACACAAATTTTTACTAATAGAGTATTGGTAAATGTTCACTAATAATTAATTCAATTATTACCAAAAAATTAAAATATTGGAAATTAATCAAGTTCTATTATGACAATTTTATTGTGATTCTTTAATCATCACCATAGTCATCATCTTCCCTTGAATCCCAGTTTAACTAGGGTCGGGATACGAACAGACCAGATACAGTATTAACTATAAAGTATCGAACTCTACTAAATTCTAAAGTGCACTATATAACTATTACACATAATTGCATATCTTTACATATAATATACAGTACATAATTTGAACTATGCATTGTATGCAAACTCTTATATCTTAATCTATTTCTTAGTCCTGATTTGAGTTATAACACAACAGTCAGACCTGATTAAAGTTAGAACTCAACAGTCACTCCTGATTAGAGTTATAACTCAACAGTCAGACCTGATTAAAATCTTCGTTGCGTCCATTCATCAGGTACTCCAGGAGTTCCTGAGCGTCCTGGTGCTGGCTCGTGGCGAACATGGAATCCAACCTGCACACTGCCCCCTGGTTACATAATCAAGTGTCAACATAAATATCCATATTGATAATAATACATCATCATCTTCCCCTGAATACCAGATTAACTAGGGTCGGGATACGAATAGACTGTCTCAAATCCTCTCTGTCCTGTCTCTGTTATTATGATTCTTTAATCAAGTTTAATTAATTCTATTTTCTTTTAGAGACTTATGTATGCAATGACTTACGCGTATTTTACTATCGATTATCTTGTCAGGAACTGAAGAAGGACATAGACAGTCACAGCAAGCTGGCTGGCAATATAGAACACACGGGTTCGTACCTCAAGTACTTCGGCTGTAAGAGAGACACTGCCTACATCAAGAACCTGCTGGTCAAGACTAAACTGCGCTGGAAGAAACTGGTGAGAAGAGTTGACGAGACGGGGCGCCACCTGCAGCAAGCCTATAGGGAAAACAAGCGGGTAACATCTACTAAATTATAGAATGTTTCAACAGCGTAGGGGTGACGTCATGAAGTTTTAAATGACGGATCCTGAGGTGAATTGAACTCTCGCGGGTTCAAATACCAGCAGCGCTGATTTGAGAGTAAAATCTCGGACATTCACTGGACTGGTTATATCGAAAACGGACTAAATTGCGTAACGGTTTAGACATGTGGTATTAAAAGTGATAGATGTCAACGTAGTTGATCATTTCACTATAGTGCGTGTTTACTTTTTTAAAATTCTATCAATTTATCGGCTGTAGACTTCCCTGATATCATCTATGGAAGAGGTAATAAATGAAAGTGTTAATTGATATGAGTAATTCAGAATGTTTTCAGGAGACATGCTACCATGTAATCAGTCTGTTCTGTTGCTCTGAGGGTTACATTTTAACCAATTATTAACCATTAAAGAGAGAGAGAGAGAGACAAAGGGAGAAAGAGAGAAGAGAGAGAGGGAGAGTGAAGTAGAGAGAACGAGAGAGAGAGGGTAATGGAGATAGTGAGTGAGGGAGAGACAGCGAGAGAGTAAGAGAGAGAGTGAGAAGAGAAAGACAGAGATTAAGAGATAAAGGGCGTAAGCAATATTTTCTGATATTACTGTCAACGCTTGTGGCGACAAAGAGAGCTAATATAATAAATCTTTACTCGGTTCTTGCATATTTTTACTGTTTTTTTTCATTCAACCTATCTAATTGTTTCCATATCATATAAAACAACAAATACAATATACTTTATTAGAAACTAAACAAATAATCAGGAAGAGGGTTACTGCAAAAGAGCCTAAGCTCTGTGAGGTAATACAGTTAATTATATTGTGCCTTAATGTAAGATGTTAAAAAGCTTTCAACTCTCATTGCTATCCATTGCGTGAAGTTAGTTATGCACACAGCTGAGCTAAAGCCTTAGAATACATAGTTTTAAGTGGATATTTGTTTAATTTAAGAGGATTTTCTACTTACTACTACAGCAATAATTTCGATGAAATATGCATCAGACTACAACTGCGGATGTAATTAGTTTATAAGCAGAAACATAATCACTTCAGCTAAACCTGTATTTTCAGAAATTATGGGTGATATATTTAATAGATGTAATGTCATATATGAGGTGTTTCGATATTGTAATGTTATGCAATGTCGTGTTGCCATGGTGTACTGTAATTCAATGTGATATTGTCATGATGTAATGTTATACAATGTGATGGTGTCATGATGTAATGTATGCAATGCGGTGTAGTAATGATATAACGATATGCAATGTAATGATATCATGATGTAATGTTATGCAATGTCGTGTTAAAATGCCACTATATATCATAGATCCATTACTAGCAAGTCAGTTTTTAACTAGTCAGTTTTTAACAAGTCAGTTTTAACAAGTCAGTTTTAACAAGTCAGTTTTAACAAGTCAGTTTGTAACAAGTTAGTTCCACAATATTTTAATTTTTGTTCCCGGTGGAAAAAAATAGTGCCACTGTCATCCCTGACATCGTCAAACACTATGAAACCCAAATCAAGCGTACTTTTCGCTGGATTTACTACTCATCCCTAGCTCTATTTTATCGCATCATTTGTATTTATTTGTCCGTCCAACGATAAATTGCAATTTAAGTGATTTCGTTACGCGCAGTTTGAAGACAATTGGCGCTCTCTGGTGGAATGGGTGGAAGTTCAGGAGGAGAGATTAAAGAAATGTCTCTGTGACGCAGCCGTCAACAACGCCAAACCTGACATGGATGAGATACATGTTTGTATTGTCAACTGTTCTCTCTAGACAATACAATACTTAAATACTTACACTGCAATACATCGCAATGCGATACGATATGATACAATATAGTACAATATTTATAACACAGCACATTACAACATAATAAAATACAATACAGTACTTACAATACAGTACTTACAATTCATTACAATGTATAGCATTGCACAACACGTGCAATAAAATACAATTTTGTGTTGTGTTTTATTATACGTACAATCCGTAATTTGAAATACGATGCTATACAGTCTGATTTTATGTAATGTTGTTTGCTAATTTTAGAGAAATTCTTTCCATATAACTGTGTTCTGAAATCTAAAAGTATATTACAAGATATCGAGAAAGCTGAATAAAAAATAGATTAACGATATTTCGAATAAGGATAAACATTCCCGATCGCAGTTGATGAATTTTCTCGATTTCAGATTTTATTGTATTTTACTATTTTTACTAGTAGTAATCAATCTTATGCTGAATACATTATCCTGACTAAATTCACTTCTATTTCCTCAGAACTTCCAGGTGCGGATCGCTCAAAAGCACCCTGTCTACTACAGCACCATGAGACTAGGGAGCAGCCTGAGGGAGCAGTGTGTGGGGAGCAGTGAAGCAGACAAACAGCTGCTCGATAAACAGCTAGAGGAGCTCAAGAACAAGTGGAACTATGTCCGGTCACTGGCTTCTCAAAAGTGAGTATCTCTCTCTCTCTCTCTCTCTCTCTTTCTCTCTCTCTCTCTCTCTCTCTCTCTCTCTCTCTCTCTCTCTCTTACTGGCAGGTCCATTAGTATATAACGCAGCCACTATTCTCTGTCTTCCGCTTTAATCTTCATGTCCACATATGAGTGGACCTTTAAATCATTTAACGTTCCTAATCTCGGTCTGCCTCTGCCTCTTTTTCCTTCCATTCTACCTTGTGTGAAAGCAGTAAGTAGTATTTTAATATTTAATAGTGTTGACACTTTTAGTTTTTACGCACTCTTTTAACTGCATTAAACATAAAATTGACTTAGAATACGTTTATTGTCGAACTTTTCAGCATAGCGATGTTTATAATTACAATAAAATCGTAGCGAGCTAGCTTGATTAACTAATGATCACGGGGCTCGAATCTCAGCTTGGTCGTGTCTGACAGTGCACATGATGCGATGAAGAAGTAGCAACGGATATCACGGGGAATTTCTCTGTGTTCTCAGTTGAAGCTTAAAAACTATGAAACTATGGAGTGATCGTCAATGATTTACTGTTACTCTAAATGTTTCACTTATGGGATCTTCTATAAAAAATATGACTTTCCAGTTGAAACTGAAATTAAATAAATTATAGATATATAATAGTTGTGGTATTAATTTATATTGTAAGGTTGACATAAATAATTTCCATTATTTAAAAAAATGAAAAGTAGGTTCATTCATAACGTCACGTTTCAGTTAAATAGTTGAAGCGGTAGGTATTCATTACTAAGTCTGTTGCCCAAGTAAAAGCCTTTTAATAATTGACTTTGTACAAACCATTCAAATTTGAAATTAAACGAAGACTTATTTTACTGACAGCCTTTATTGTGCTATAAGTTATTCAGAAGATAACGGTTTCATAAGTCGCATACGTAAACCAGTATAATAGAAAATGTAGATAAATAATGTTTTCATTTCTTCTCTAACTACTCTCTCTCTCTCTCTCTCTCTCTTTCTTTCTCTCTCTCTCTCTCTCTCTCTTTCTCTCTCTCTGTTCTCCATGTCTCTCTATGACTCTATCTGCCTGTCTGTCCGTCTGTCTGTTTTTCTGTCTTTCTGTCGCGATCACTCTGTCTGTCCATCTATCTGTCTGTCTGTCCTACAGTTTAATGGTAGCTTCCTTTTCGATAGCATGTAAGTGACAAGGCGAACCCTGGATTTGAAACCTACACGTAATGATCCATAAAAGATCAACATTTTCGAGATTCTACAGGCTTAGCCATGGAGGAGAGCTTAATATCAATATCAATATCAATATAGTCAAAGAATTATACTGGTTCAAGTGATTTATGTAAAAATTTGTAGGAAAACATAGTGGTCAAGTTGCTTTATCAATCTGTAATAGTTTCAAATACTTTGATATACGATAACACAGAGAGAGAGAGAGAGAGAGAGCCATGATCATTTATTTGTAACTTAATCAAAATATATACTAAGCGCATACAACGAGACAGAACACAAATAAAATGGCCGTCAGAAAGAGCACAATTTAGCTCTATCTAGCTGACTACCGGAAACCTGAAAATATTGTTACATAGCAGCAAAGGATCGTAGAAAATTGAAAATAATAAACATTACTGAAAATTGGACATTGAACATAGATTTATAATAACATAATGAAAACAGCATTTATCTGTAAAGGGCAGAACATTGCGGACTAACTAATGCAAATACCAGAGATTTATAGAGCTAAAAATGCATTAAAATTAAAACCGGATTCAAACAATAGCACATGCAGGACTAATATTAAATAACCCCTGAGCTATCAGAGGTTCTACAATGACATTGTACAACTGTAAACATAGACAAAGATAATCATTTCCATGCATCAATTAAATACCATTTGTACAATTTGTTAAAAACTGATTCATTGGAACAGGTTCTGATTCACTGGGGATATCACCAGAGTTACACATTATAGATGCAGATTAAATTTCAATAAATTTTCGAGTCATTGTTCCGCTTGCCAAAAAGTTCACAACTCGAAATAGTTCCAAAGCTCATAACCGTTTTGTCATCAATTCAGCGATAAACTGCATTTGACGGAAAACCTGGTAACGACCGGGAAAAACTGGTAACATTCGGGACAAACTGGTAACAACCGGGACAAACTGGTAACATTCGGGAAAAACTGGTAACATTCGGGACAAACTGGTAACAACCGGGACAAACTGGTAACCTACTGATGTCGATTAATTGCACCTGTAATTTAATAAATTTAATCAATTTAAAAATAAAACTGACCTCTGCCCTTTTAAATTTAGACTCATATTTACAACATTGATTTACTACTGACATTAAGTTACTACTGCTATTTACCTTCAGTTTAATTCCTAATTGTTATCAAACCTACAGAGTATAGACCACCAAATGAGATTTTTTTTAAATCTACAGGGTGAGTAAAAAAAGTGATAACACCTGCAAAAAGATTGAATATCTCAAGCTATTGTTAATATTTTCAAACTTCTACCAATTACTAAAGGACTAATTTTTGATGAGGTGGCCAATTTTCATTCATTTTAATCAATAGATTGGTCAGTTATGAAAGTTTCAGCAGAGCCACCCCCCCCCCCTCTTTCTGAATGTACAGTAAATAAAAATCATATTTTATTTTATTTTTGGATCTGAAAAGGGTCGTTGTGGTGGTTCAGAAAGAACCAGTTGTATCTGCTAGCATTACTGACTATTCGACATGCTTTCCTCCAGCTGCTACGCAGGACTGCAGTAGCTTTCGGAACAGCCTTGTGCTTCCAGCATGGTGCAATCTCTCCAAAAATTGATTGTAGCACTTCCTGCAGTTCTGTCTTGTTTTAGGCTTCGACTGGTGTTTCTTATAGAGATGCAGCATGGCTCCCCAGACATGGTAATCCAGAGGATTTTTATCGGGAGAGTTTGGAGGCCATTCACTCTTCTTGATAAAATGCGGATTTCTCTCGCTTATCCATTCTTGTGCATGACGAGTTGCATGAGCCGGAGTACCATTCTGCGGAAAGATGAAACCATTTGGTAGAAGAGCATGCCAATCATTAAACAGCTTGAAAGGTAAAGTATTGACGTAATACTGAGCGTTCTCCATTTCCTTCTCGCCAATGAAGTGCAATTTGCCCTTACCGTTGTAGCAAACGCCATTTTTACATGAAAAATGGGGGTTGCTCTGCTGAAACTTGTATAACTGGCCAATCTATAGAACAAAATGGATTAAAATTGGCCACCTCACCGAAAATTGGTCCCTTAGTAATTGATAAAAGTTTGATTTGAAAATATTAACAATAGCCTGAGATATTCGAACTTTTTGCAGATGTTATCACTTTTTTTAACTCACCCTGTATATAAATTTAGATTTTGTTAACTAACTGGTAACTCGACGTTCCTGATACCTTCATAGGATGAGGAATTGGGCGTTAAATCTTTACTGTTTAGCTTGCCTGCAGTATCAGAACTAATCTACTATTTACACTAGACTCCGAGACCCGCATCTGTTCGAACAGCAATACTTGTATATGGTAGGATTCTGGCGCGTAACGTCAAACTCAAAAGCTCACCGCTGCTCTTCCGGACGATGAAGACCGTACGATAGGCGTAACATTTTCACTCCACAAAATACGCATCAATCTGTAAAATACTGAAATTTGACCGCATTCTGTCTGAGAGTGTTTCATACAAGTGAGGTCAGTCGATGAAAGCGTTTTGGCACATTGCACTGCGACCTAACTGTGGTTGCAAAAACTCTCAGTGTGGTCACACTGTTTTGAGTAAAGTGTTAGCTCAAAATCCACTAATAAAATATTCCGTTTCTCTCTTTCTTATTCTTTCTTATTTCTCAGTTTTTCCATATCCGTCTCTGTCTCCGTGTGTCAGTCTATCTGTCTGTGTGTCTGTCTATCTGTATGTCTGTCTGTCTGTCTCTGCCTCATTTTCTCTATCTATCTAAATTTAAGTACCTCACTCAATTACTCTAAGAAGTTGCATATCAGAGATATGCAAATTTATATTCTCACTCGAGTGTATTACTATCATACACTCTAAAGAGCGCTATATATATATATATATATATATATATATATATATATATATATATATATATATATATATATGAGACCATCGCGTCAGAGGTTATCATTTGTCATCCTGTATGGATTCATGCTTAATAAACCGCTTACGACACTCGCAGTTACTTTTTGAATTACTATATCCTTTTACGAAGTGATGGCGATTTTTAATGGTGCAATAATAGGCCTATCTTCAGTGAATTAAGAATGCTGCATGAGTGCCTAACTAATGAATGAACCTGACACTTTCACACATGTATGACCGCACTCGTGATTTAATTAAGCTCTTCTTGGCTACAACCTCGCATGCATAATCTTTTTATAATTAATTATATCCACAAGTCAAGACCCCTAAAGTTTTTCTGTGTCCCGAAGACTTAAAAAAATAGCAATTATCAATAAATACGATCAATCAATAAGTGTCAGCACATATTGATTGATTGCCTGACTGATTGCTTGAATATCTCGTAAAGGCTTGTCAATATATAAAATTTTTGTCAATTAACACTAATATCATACTGCAGTTAATGTTAATATCTGTATTAAGAAAGATTTTTCAATTGACCAGAATACTACATCTATAGGAAGCAGTCATCTGCTTAGTCTAATCAATATACTAAAGTGGGCCATGCGGAAATTCTGAGATAAACCAATGCATATCCTATTTCAATCAGCTAGAGATATGGATAGCTTAAATGACCTAAATTACTGGCCTATGGTAGTAAATACCCTAAATTACTGATTTTAAGTTGTATTTTACGACGCTTCTGTGTCAATGATGTACATAGTAAAAATGAACACGCGAGCTCTGTGTCCACTATTATTCTATTACCGAATAAAACTTTTATAAGGGATAGGGATTGGCCGTATAACCGCCAATCCCATAAATCTCTCTCTCTCTCTCTCTCTCTCTCTCTCTCTCTCTCTCTATATATATATATATATATATATATATATATATATATATATATATATAGTCTCTCTTTCTATATATTATATATATATATATATATATAGTGTTCTGCAAATTGTTCGGTCCGAGGTTCGTATTCCTATGAAGAAATCTCTTCACAAAAAGCTAAGCCATATCTACATTATAATGTAGCTTATAGCTTGTGAACAATATGGTTGTGGTAAATTTCCATTGCCTTCATCTGTTATTGTACAGTAGCCTTTATTGTAGTTATAATTAAATGTCTTCATTCTACCCACGATATTGTTCAAATAAGAGATCCATCTTTACCAGTAAATACGTGCTCCTCTTCGTAGCCCGTGATCCGTTTACATGTATCAACTATCTGAAGTTGATCTCATTTCAAAGCAGAATTTGTTTTTAATACCCTCAGTACAAGTATTGGCTTACAAAAGCACGGCATCTGACCCGGTGTCACTACAGAATCTGTATATGTCATCGTCATTTTCTCAGTACCAGCTTTAGTTTAGTTTAACTTTCAGATGTAGACCGAGATTAGGAATGCTAGATGATTTAAAGTTACACTCATATGTGGACCTGAAGAGGAAAACGAAAGACAGAGAAGAGTTGATGCTCTATATACCATGGACCTGCCAGTAGACAGTCCACTTAGAGAGAGAGACAGAGAGAGAGAGAAGGAGAGAGAAAGAGAGAGAGAGAGAGTAGTTTAGTTTAGTTGGCGTTCTCGTGCAAAAGTTGTCTAAACTCCGACAAGTCACTAGAATTAAAACTACAATTAATTAACTTCGTTGTTGTCTATCACAGCTATTTGATGCTCATGCTCAGTAGCAAACAGATTACATTAGCATAGAGAGATAATGAGCGCAAACATTAACATACTCGTACCATTAACACAGTATAATCCGTAATGTTGTTCTTATGTATCCTTGTGTATATCTCTGTGTATTTATAGATATGTAGCCTATGATATACATTTAATTATTTATTGAATGATTTAATTGGCTTATTTATTGTAATTTAAGCTAATGGCCCGTTCATTATCTGTCCAAAATTCATTCTAACTTGTAGAAATGTTAATCTAGTGGCATAGTAATAGTGAACATTTAACGTTAATTTCTTCGACTGAGAGCCTAGTCAGGATGATCAAAACTGTTATAATCTACAGATTACTTCAAATCGCAAGCTATGCTTGCTTTTCCATGGATCCGGGAGAATGTCCGAGAGATACCTAACGGTGAAAGCCTCTTGTCCAAATGAGAATACTACCAAAAAGAACAAAAAGCCTGGTAGTGAAGTTTGGTGTGTGTGCGTTTTAGGGTGTATTTGAGCTTGTACTTCTAAGTATGTGTGTATGTATGTGTATATGTGTGTGTATGTGTATATAGGTGCATGTATATGTATGTGTGTATGCGTGTGTGTGCGTACATGTAGTGTGGGTGTATATGTATATCTACCTGTGACTGTACGTAACACGAGGCCAGTGATCGCTAGTGGTCGCTAGTGGTCGCTAGAGAGCTACAGGTGTTGTGTTGGCGCAGTAACGGGCTGTATAGTGACACACGTCGATACGATATGTCAAATGCGCGCTGGGCTCTTGTGTTGCGTGGAGTCATTACTAGTCAGAGTAAAATGCCCTAAACGCCTCCCCATAAATAAAAAACCTGGTAAAGCTAATGTTAACGTCAGTTTCCTCACTCGAAAGCGATGTCAGTGACGGGCGAGCCCATGATTTGGACTCCGCACATACTGATCCGCTGTCGAATAACTTACCGACATCCGATATCGCCACTGGCTTCAGCCAATCAATCAATAAATTAATCAATATATGAAGCGGTACTTTTCTGATCGTCGCTATGCGAAATGCCTTAGTTGTGCTAAATAGAGATTTAGAATCACAAGAAGCTCTAGATTCGAAAAATATTGCCTTTTATCGCAATTTATATTAGTCCTATATTGAATTTGACGTGTTGCGTTTGGAGAATTAGAAATGGATGTAGTGGTTTCTTTTAGGTCGCATGAGCGGTTAATTTTAAATTTAAGTTCTGAAACATATTTAGTGCGCAGAATTACCGATTTTAAAGCTACATTTCATCATGCGAAATTGCGGTAAAGAACAAATAAATACTTGTGATATGAAATGATTTCATATAAAGAACGTGTGATTGTGATCTGTGTAGTAACCTGTGTCTTGAGGTTTCTGCTAAAGCTATTCCTTGATTAATAAACTTTTTTATATCTTAAAATGATTGCCTTTTATCGCAAATAATTTATCGTTACATCTTATTCGAAAGCACCCCATTTGGTATGAAAAAATTCCTTCCTCCTCCCGTCCCACAAAATATATTCCAGAACGCCTTGTATACAGAGCATGCGTAGAGGGCGCATAGTGGCTCACTGCAGATAAATAATACATACATAGTACCGCGTAGTAATGCATTGCGAGTCATTGCTTTCACTATGGCTTTATCTGTGAATAGAGTAAGGCTTCACGATTTATTGTAGCGGCTTATAAAGTAAATTATATTCAACAACAAAAGTTCGTAAAGTCGTCGATAGATGCAGTGAAATGTACTTTTTAGAATTAGAACATTACATAAAAATAATATTAAACAAATTGTTAATGTTGTACCCTTTTTATTTAAAGGTTCTCTTTACTAGCGGGTTGGCAGAGGTAGCATCATAATAATTTAAGTATTATAATATAATATAAGCCTAATAATATAAGTGTAGTATTGACTTTTATATACCGTCATCTACTGCTACAGTGAAGTTATTAAATTTAGCCTATACTGTCCGTAATAAAATGGACGAACCAATGTAAATATTATATCTACAAAATGTATATTGGTTAAATATATTGATGTTTAAAGCATTTAGGCCTACTCATGTAGGCTATTATATATTGATTTTAAAAGCCGTACAAACGGTTTTCTATGATTTTAGTTTGGTTTTAGTATATTGGTATTAATATTTACTTTGACAACAATTTACTTCATAGATGATTTGAACAATTTTAAATCAAGTGTTTATCCAAATTTCTATCATTTGAGCAGCTCGTCTTAAAATCAGTTAAAGTCTATATTGCAATTCGATATTTCATTTACAACAGCTTATCTAGAGGCTAATGGATAAACAGCTTTGAGTAAAGAAAACTATTTAATCATTTAACGACATCTACGGTATATATATATAACGTACGATATGTTGGATAAAATTATATCTCTTGCATGAATACTTTGGATTAAACATATCGATCTGAGTGAGATATTACGGAGTAGAAATATTGATTGATAAGCTACACTAAACTCTTCGCTACGGTGGGTGTACTTGTTGTGTATATGCTTGAAGAGAATTACTTCAATTAATATCTTTCTTATAGTGTTATAATAGTACCTTTGGAACGCCTCATGGCGCAGTGGTAGAGAGCTTGCTTCTTGAAATAAAGATCGCGAGATCGAGACTGCGTTTCGACTTAGGTTTTTCCTTTCCGAAGGGCGAATAAAAACCTAGTCGTGTACACTTGGTGGTGTCAAGCCTATGGATGTCAGGCCGATCTTAATGTTGCATTTCCTATCCTATCTCCTCTTTGTCGACCCTGAATAGGGATATGCGACACGCTAAAAGGAAATTTGTGAGTGCTATATTAGTAACACTACGCCAAGAACTTGCAGCATAACTCTGCACTTGTAGTAGAAATAAATAACTAATAGATTACTCAAATTCTTGGACTAATGAGATTTTTCCGTATGAACTGAGCCGGTGGTATGTTGGCAGGATGTTCGGCTGAGGACCATACGTGCAGGATTTAAATCCAGTGATCTTTGCGTTAAATCTACTGTTCTCTCCGTCGTTGATTGATTGATTGATTGATTAAATGATTAACTTGATGGTATCCGGATTCTATAAGTAGATGTCGGTAGCAGTTAGCTAGACAGATATGATCGCTTCATAAGAGTCAACATGTAATTACATGTAAATGCAATCGAATGCACTGTTCATGTATAAAGTATATTGTTGAAGAATGAGGAAGCTCGCTAGTTGCTCATATGAGCACGCAAAGGTATACACTTTGTGTGCAGTAATAATAATAATAATAATAATAAGTGCATTTATATACGCGCTGTTTTATGCAACATGCCACAGTAAAGTGCACCATGAGTTGAGTGCATTATGCATGTTACACTACAATGCCATGGTCACCTGTGGTGCGACATGCAGTTGATAACTTTTGATTCATTTAGCAACTATTCCAGTTTAACGTCATTCATTTCATTTAAATCGTCTCTACTTATTGTTCGATTGTTCTTTACGTCGTCGCTGGACGGTCAACCGGACGTAAACCTGACTTTGCTTTCTGTTGTTCGTATAATAGTACTAATATTAAATACGAGTACCGGACACAACACGGGGAAAGTTGACAATGCCGGTCATAAAAGTAATGACCAGCATTGTCAACTTTCCCCGTGTTGTGTCCGGGCTTTCCCCTTGTTGTGTCCAGATCAGTGATGAAAGGACCATCCGCATTCCTTAAACTTGTCGTAATAGGAGGCTGAGAAAGCACTGGGAAGCCAAAGGGACTTCAGAAGTCCTATTTCTGTAGTAATAGGCTACATTAAGATGCTGCAAGGCATAGCCTTTTATGGATAGATAGCTCGTTAATCGATGGATTGCTCTTTATGGAGCGTGAAAGCACAATGAGAATGTGTTTTTGAACCTGCCACTTGGCAAAACATTCGTAAAAGACAGAGTGAGAGAGAGAGGAAGAGAGAGAGAGAGAAAAAGAGAGAGGTTGTCTACCTAGAATGTACCAATGATGTAAGATGCAAACTAAGTTTTTGCGTAGTTTTCTAATATCAGCTAAATCGTGATTGTATTGGATAATCCCGATACTGTACTATACTATATTATAATATAGTAGAGTATGCTATGTTATGCTATGCTATGCCATGCTATGCCATGCTATGCCATGCCATGTCATGTCATACCATGCCATACCATACCATGCCATACCATACCATACCATGTCATACAATACCATACTATACTATACTATGCTAAGCTGGTTCTTGTCTCAGGCTCTGTTGCTTCTATATGATCTAGTATAGCAAGATTAGAAAGCGATAAGAGAAAAGCTTTTCGTTTAGCAACTCATATTTTAACGTTATTATGATGAATGATGATGGTTTTTGTCATTTATTATTATTTCTTAGTTTTCTAAAAACAAATGGAGGAGAAATGAATAATTGACCGATGATCTGATGTGAGATAGACAGGAGAGGAGAAAGTCTATTCGTATCCCGATCCTAGATAAACTGGGATTTAAGGGATGGTGATGATAATTAGTATTATTTATTAGTTTCAATATTGCTGTTAATACCATAGTTGTAAAATAATGGGTTAGATTAAAATAGTTAAATTAAATGAATGTTTTGAAAATCTATCGAATACTTGAGGCCATTCCAGTTTAAAAGAACTTCTGGTGCTGATATGGCTGTTTTCTTCTAATGGAGAAAAAATTCTTTTCAATTATTGCGGGTTAGCCTGCAGTTAGCATTAATGAAGTCAGCTATATGCTATCAGCCATTACTTGATCTATAATGACTTTGATCGTATTAGTGAGCCACGTATCTGTGACAATTGTTTGATAGTAGTATCATCATGCAAATGAGTTCTTGATATAAGACCACTAATAGTTAGCAAATAGAAACATACATAATGTATATATATATATATATATATATATATATATATATATATATATAATAATTGGGGAAGCGTTAAAGTTATTTTATTGTTATTTATTTTAATTTACTTCAAGCTGCTTAATTTACTTTTATTTACTCTGCTAATATGAAAACATTACTAGTGATCGAAAATACTGCAGCATTTCGGTAAAACTCTGCTCTTTAAAATCATAATATTACATTTTAAAAGTTGCTAAACTACTGCCAGGATAATTTATGTTTTATGCTGCTTAAGTATTTACAAATGCTATTAATATATAAATGGGATTCTGCATTATAATGGGAGATATGTTATACATTATAACATATACTGCTGACTTAACTTGCACTATATATATATTTCAATCTTAACGAAATAAATTTTTAAGGAAATTATAATGTTGCTTACCTCTGCTACCTCTATTTTAATATTAATTATTTATCTCAATTTTCAGACAAGTAAAGTTTGAGGAAGCTCTGATGTCTTCAGGCCGCTTGGCTGATGCCCTCGGTTCACTGCTGGACTGGTTGAGCAAGGCAGAGACCTACCTCATCGAAGATCAGCTCATCCTGGGTGATGTCGACACAGTCAACATACTCATCGAAAAACACAAGGTACGTCCAACATCAGCTAACCTTGACGTGACCTTGACGTGATCATTACGTGAATACATTGAACATATATATATATATATATATATATATATATATATATATATAGTATAAATACATATAATATATATATATATATATATTACTATATACATATGCATGTATATATATCGTATATATATATATATATATATTTATGTATATATGTATATAGAATTATATATATATATATATATACATATATACATGTGTATATAATTACAAATTGATTCACTGTATTTGTTGAGCTTAGTATTTCTTGCCTGTTACGCTTTCTTTGTATTGCTGATAGACGATACAGACAAAGAGATTCTAGTTAGTCTCTTTGAATGATGGTGTTGAGTTATTGAAGGCTTTTGATTGATTGTTTATTCGCAGCTATTTCAACAGGAAGTCAATGGACGCAAGGGAATGGTGGAGGTTATCCTGTCCACTCCAGGAATAGATCCCAATCTTTCCGGTCAGGTGGAAGAGCTGTCCAACGTGTGGGATCGAGTCAAGAAACTGACTGAGACACAGGAATCGAAGCTCAGAGAGTCTCTAGCGCTTGTACGTAGCTAACTCGTATAATATTCGTGTAATATTCGTGTAATATTAGTATAATATTGTGTAATTAATTTAACTGGAAACACGGTGACATATTATAAGTACCCGGCAACTTAAGCAAGACGATGACAGTCATTGTTTGCTACATACTTATTTTTGGTAGGCGCTATCAATGTAAATCAAAGTAGAAAATCATTGTAAATATAAACAGACCACCATTAATTAGACATTTAGAGGTACGGTTAATCGGATCAGAATACTCGCTTCAGCTACAAGCGGTGAATCAATTAAAATCAATAACTAAAAATAAGTTTACTTCTATTATCTATGCTGTAGACTGAGTACAGAGGGCCTAATGGAAGTAGAAGACTGAAACTCAATATCTTAAATATTACCAACTATTGTCCTACTTTCGAACTGGTAAACTTATTTACAACAAACATTTAGATGCCACCAATGTCGATGTCGTAGGGCAGTAACCAGTAGTACATATATGACGTAATTATTTTAAAAATTTTAATCGTACTAGTAATTCATTAATTGATTATTTGATTACTCGATTGAGACTATATTATGGATTTATCGATTTAGTAATTGATTCACTGATTAAGATTGAATGATGAATTTAATTAATTTTTAATTGAGTGCTCTATTGTAATATTAATTGATTTACTGCTAAATTTTGTGTGCATTTATTAATTCTGAAAATTATATTTTCAAGAAACAACTCAACACGTACATAACATAGACACGCACATAAGACCGCCAAAGAGGCAACAAATCCATATAGTTGATCACCCATCAGTTATACAAGCAAATTGCAAAAAATATACAAGCGTCGTATTCGACCCAAACAAGGAAAAAGACAAAATGATATCAACGCAATGTTTCTAAATTCTTACTTTTTAATTTGCCAACAACAACAACAGAATTAGAGTTCTACTGTCTTTCATGACAACATTGAGCACCATGGTATCAAATCCAATCCGACGAGCAAATTGTAGGGTCTAAAAACGGCGCAAACCAAAATCCAGGAAAAATCAGCAGTTGAATACTTTCGCTTTAACATAGTGTTTAGAAATATAAGTGTTAAGCAGCTTGTCATTTCAATTAAAGCACACTTAATATATCTGCTTTGCTATTCACAAATGATATTTGATGATTCTTGAAGGCTGAGAGTTTTCGGGATGCGGTTCAGTTGGTAAGAGAGTGGCTTCCTGAAGCAGAGGCTGAGCTCAAATTTCAGTCGATACCCGATGATGAAGAAGTCATCCTACAGTTGGTGGAAAACCACGAGGTGGGTAAATCTAACTATAAATAAACACTATTCATGTATTAGTCTAAATATATTATCCAACTATTGTAAAGTGACAAAGTGAAACTGGTAATTGATTCAATATTAGTAGTTATAAACTAAACCTTATCTCTCTCTCTCTCTCCAGAGTGCACTGCCAAGTGGCAGGTTCAAGGTACATATTCATACACAAAGTCTGCTTTCTCGCTTCATAAGAGCACTCCTTAGATCAACAAGTTAATTTTTTACAAAATCTATACCTTATCCATACCTATGGTATGGAAACCATACTTTTCCCAAGAAATAGGATATCAAATATGGCCTATTTATTGGGAAAAGTTTTTTTCTGAAGTGGTTTCCCGTTGCCTTCCTCAGTTAGATGGATTAATTACCATTTATTCTAGGGGGACATATTTTAAAACTTTTCATTGTCAATAATTGCAGAGATTTCAGGATGAATTGCAGAGTCAGCAGCAGAATATTGATCACATTCGAACTTTGGCGGATGAAATCCTGCAATCTTGTCATCCCAATGGCGTCAGATTCATCAAATACTACCTCACAATCACTCAGACGCGTTGGGAACAGGTAGGTTATGTTCAACATCTACTATTAAAGAGACGACTAATAGGGATGTCGTAGTGTAGCGATTTGATGATCAATTGTGGTAGGGAATAATAAAAAATACCACCAGCTTCTGTGCAGTAACTAAGGCGAAATCCGATTGAAAGATGGCCGTTTGCCCGTATGTTCAGTTGTTGAAGTTACTCGTTGAATTTACAATTATTCACGATTTAAGTATCTATGAAAAATGAAAATGTTGGGAAGATCTATTCGTATCCCGACCCTGATTAAAGTAGGGTTCAAGGGAACATGATGATGATGATGTTTCAAATATCTTAGTAGTTAACTACAGCCTATGACTGTGAGTTTGTCGTATTCAGCTTTCTTAATCACTCAGTCTAATGAAGAGTAAGATTGTCCTATTATTTAATTGATGTGGGAGAGAAAGAAGAAGAAGTAAATTTATTAGGCCATTAAGAGATTCTATTGTAAATTTTATTACACGCAATTGTACGTTTAAATTGCTTTAAGATTAACTGTTTAAATTAATTGATTTCAATTGATTTTAATGAAATGATTAATTAATTATTAAATTAATCTTAAAATTAAATTAAATTAATTGCTTGTACTTATCGTAACTGCACGTATACAGGCTGTGTCGAGGTCCAATCAGCGCGCCCAGCGACTGCAGGAGGCTTTGCGCAGTGTGCGTGGTAACGCTCTGCTTTTAGACGAGATGGTAGCATGGTTGGCGGACTGCCACGCTCTACTGATGGCGAAGAGTAAGGACAGCATACCAGAGGACATCACTGTGGTGGAGGCGCTCGTTAAAGAGCACACGGTATGTATGAATATGTGGATGTTTATCCAGTGGTGCACTGCGTGGTAGTACAAGAGTATGTGACGGTATGTATTAATATGTGACTCTTGATCCAGTCGTATAATGCGTGGTATTACACTAGTATGTGACGGTATGTATTAATATGTGACTCTTGATCCAGTCGTATAATGCGTGGTATTACACTATTATGTGACGGTATGTATTAATATGTGGCTCTTTATCCAGTAGTATACACGTGGTAGTACACGGGTAGCAAATCATACAGGTGGTTCTACAGAGTCAGACTATCAGTCATCCTCAGAAGAGTGCTTGACTGATACAATGCAATACAATTTACAATTAGAGCGCTGGTGAATGTCTAAATTGCGTAGGGGTAACGTCGTGAAGTTTTAAATGACAAATCCTAAAGGTGATTTGTATCCTCGTGGGTTCGAATCCCGGTCGCGCTGATCTGAGAGTAAAATTTCGGACATTCACTGGACTGGTTATACGGAAAATGGTCTTAATTGCCTAACGGATTAAACATGTGGTTTTAAAAGTGATAGATATCAACATAGTTGATTATTCACTATAATGCGTGTTTTTACTTTTGGTGATATACATCATGACAACATTGAGCACTATGGAACGTAATCAAAACCGATGAGCAGAGTGTGGGTGGTCTATAAACGGTGCGAACCAAAATCCGCGGATTCAGACTGTTGTATCTCTTTGATCTCTCCTCTCCACCTTATGTCCATGAGCTGAGACCAACACGTAAACCTCCACTCCGCTAGTACCCTTCCTTGTACTAGCGGAATGGAAGCTTACGTGTTTGTCTCAGTTCAAGAACATAAGGTGGATAGGAAAGATCAAAGTGATACAATAGCTGTAGAGGTTCAAACAATATTACAGGGCACACTTTTTAAATATCTACAAATATTTCCTTTTCTACCATCCTCCTAGATTGATTGACTGGCATATTAATTGGCTAATTAATTGTTTGATTTTTCTTGCTAATTTAATGCGTTGTTTGCTAGATTGATTGCTTGATTGACTAGTTTGATTTAATTTTTTTATCGATAGGCCATTGGTTTGATTTAATTTTTTATCGATAGGCCATTTATTCGTTCGTAAATTAGTTCTTTTTCATTCATTCTGTTGTTCATTCATTTAAGGAGTTTCACGACGAGCTGTCCAACAAGAGCAAGGAGGTTGAGCAGCTGGTGAAGACCTTGTCTACCACATCGGGTGGTGGCACCCTGAAGAGAGGAACTCTCTCCCGGAGCAGTCCCAGCAGACACAACGAGGTCATTCCACCTAGTCCCAAGGCAATGACGCTGCAGAACAAGTGGAAGACCGTGTGGAAAATGTCGGTCGAGAGAAATAAAAAATTACAAGATGCTCTGTCCAGACTTGTTGAGGTAAGTAGCCATCAATCCACAGCTCTGACAGATGGATCATAAATATGCAAGGCTTTTGTTGCATTTGATAGCCTATGCGTTATCAGTTTCAAGCCTTAAATTACAAATTTGTATATCAGTCAATCACTCAATAAGAATTTAACGTCACGGTTCCTGGCCATAAGGCAATGTCAAGGACGTCTCTTGTAGACTCTACACAAATAGGCGCAAAATATATGTTCCTCAAAATTATTTATGTTTACAGTCGTTGGAGAGTCTGGCATCAGTTTCAAATTGACATCTTCGTGTGTAAAAAGAATATTGCGAAATTTGAAATAAGTCTGCTCCTCTATCATATATCTTTAAATTTGTTGTTGTGGGTAATTCATTTTATTTTGTCTGAAATCTAGCCAAGTTTCATTTAGGTTTTTGGAAAAGTAGAATCGTTTAGTTTAAATTTAATATTTAATTAATTGATTTGTAAAAATTAAAATCTTAGCTATGCAGTACCAGTTTATTTCTCTTGAAAGCCTTGGAAGCTAGCCATTACTGACCGGTTGGCTACATGACTATGCCACTTACCTAGCAGGCATTTAGTCTTTAGTTCGAATCCTCACCAGAAAAAATAATATAGAAACCGCTTTAAGTTAGCCTTTCATTTTTCTTTAATATTTAATTTTAGGTTGAGAGCTGTAGGAACTTTGACTTCGAGATTTGGAGGCAAAATTACATCTCCTGGAATAGATCTAATAAATTGAAGTTTATGGACTTTTTCCGGAAGCAGGATAAGCAGGGTACAGGGACTCTCACTAGAAGGGACTTCATCGATGGAGTCATGTCTTCCAGTTAGTCCCACTCTCATATCCTACGTACATGCTGCTAAATGTTGTTCTGTATTTCGTGTAACGCAATCACGTATATCTAAAAGCTTTACCTATATTCCCATGTAGTCCTACTCTCTCTCTCTCTCTCTTATTGCACTGCCCAATGGCAGATCCATGGCATATAACGCCTACACTCTTTTCTGCCGTCCGCTTTTCTATTCGTGTACACATACGAGTGGATCTTTAAATCATCTATAACATTTCTTTTGATATATCATTATTCTTGGGGGATTCTGCTTATGACGAGGTGGGCCCCCTATGCCTTTCTCAGTTTCGACTAACATTTACTGGGCAGTGGCGTCATTCTCTGAGAAAACAATCTTGTCTACCCATACAAGGCTTTACCCGTAGGCCTACTACGTAACTGTATCTTCTAGACGCTTTTTCTACCACAGAGCGCATTATTTATTAGCAAATCATAAAGTGTACGACACTGATAGTATTTGTCTTTCATTTGCGCTTTTGAGCGTTAATAATTGATACTTGTGGTATTTGTATCTTAGAGTTTCTGGCTTTGATGTTAGCCAGAACGCTGGTATGTGGTGAACTTAGCTGCCTTTGGTAGAACTATCTAATTCTACTTCGATCTTAACGTTATTTTCTGTTGCTGATGATGATTTCAGTTACTGTGGTAGTTGTTGATTCTATTGGGAACTAGTTTTGTATGAATTAGCAGCGATCAACACGAACATTTGACTAGAAATATGAATATGTTTATATACATCTAGTCGATTTATTGCAGCACTTCTATGTTCAGTTAGCAATCTATTTCTAATCGAACTGTTTACTCTCTCTCTCTCTCTCTCTCTCTCTCTCTCTCTCTCTCTTTCACAATCTTTCTCCTCCCTCTATCCTGGAAATTCTTCTCCCGGATTCATCCCTCAATCATTGATCCCTGCTCCATATTTCTGATGCCTGCCATTAACCACAAACCTCTCAAGATCTATTCCCGGCTCCTCTATCAGGCAGATTGCGCATTGTGTAGAATTTCTCGCCATTACTACTTCTCCATCTTGGCATCTTTAACTTCTCGCTTTCCTCCATGTCACTCGGTTACGACTTGACTCGTCAAACTCTACGCTATCTTTATTCTTTGTTTTAGTTCTTGTAGCTGGTCACCTTCTTTTCTCCGCCAATCACCAGTTTACTTATATCCTATCCATTTTTATTTACATAATACGCTGCTTAAAACAAAACAATTCCTAATCTCCCCATGGCTTCCTTTAACTAGCCGGCTTCCTTTTAATATTCCACTGTTTTAAAATAGACCACGAATTCCAACAATAATGTAAATTGTTAAAATAATAATTTAACAAAACTTATTCTGATTCATTTACCAGTACTTCTCTAAATACTTTTAGTACTTTTCTAATAACGTCTAGAATTTCTTTAAGTACTTTTAGTACTTCTTCAAGTTCTAGTACTTCTATAAGTACTTCTAGTACTTCTCTAAGTATTTATAATACTTTACTAAGTACTTTTGGTACTTCACTACGTAGTTCTAGTAATTTTCTAAGTACTTCTAGTACTTTGCGAGGAATGGATCAGACTGATCTAGTGTGACTACAAAAACAGCGATAATCACCTCCATCTAATTTTATTTAATAATTAGTATTCAATATTTATTATTGAACTTATTTATGATGCTGTGTGCAGATATATATGTTTGTAGGTGTGTACGTGTGTATGTTTGTATATATTCGATATTAGTCGCACTTTTTACTATTTTGTTTTGCTATTGAACGATATTGACATTTTGCATGTTACTTGTTCTTATTCACTTGATAGCCTTGTAATGTTTTATATTTGTATACCATTGAATTTATTAATTTAAATAAATAAATATATTATAGATAGCATGCGTAATTCTTATTCAAAACATTCTACGACGTTGATCAATAGAGCTTTTTATATTTTTGTACAGAGTTCCCTACAAATGCCACGGAACTGACGGCAGTATTCAACGTATTCGATACGAAGAGAATTGGTCGGATACAATACAAAACATTCGTGGAGGCAATCATGCGGCCTGACAAACCGGTTTCTTAAATTAATCTACAAAATAATTACATTTTAGCTTTAACTATAAAAATATAAATTTATTAACTCAATCTCTTCAGAAATATGTAGAAATGCATCATATAGGTGTCGAAACTCCTTTCTCTTGCTTTAAATTCCTACCTCGCTAAATGCTCTTTTGTTGGATTGTTAAGAAATTCATTTTTAAATTTAATTTTATGACTTAGTGCTGCAATATTTGATTTTTATTTAGTAGAACCGAAGTTGTTTAACTTGCATCCCACTCTCTTCGCCTTTTTAGCTCCATCTCCTATCAGTTTTCCATATCTTTATATTATTTTCTGCTCTCATATTTTGTCTCGCTCATTTATATCTCTGTTTTTTTGAGACATTTAACTCACAGTATTGTATTATTAAAATCTGTATTAATAATAATATTACTACTAGTGTAGAAATAATATCGTTGTTAGCATAGATATCACAAATTGGCTTATAACATTTCTTAAATGCATCTGTGAGAATGAGTTGGAGTGTTGAGGGGATTAAAGATAGTTTGGCTCATTCGAGATTGAGAAGGTATGGTCATGTAGTGAGGAAGGTACAGGATGAGGTAGTGAAGAGAGTTTGAAGGGATGAGATATAGGTTAAGTTAAAGAAAGGTAGATCATAACTGACGATGGATGCCGTGATTAAGAAGGATATGAAAAATAGGATATTGACTGATGATACAGTATGGGACAGCAAGGTATGGAGAAGATTTATTCGTAACCCGACCCTAGCTAAAAAGTAAAAAAGCTAATGTTAACGTAAGTTTCCTCACTCGAAAGCGATGTCACTGACCGGCGAATAAACTGTGATTCAATTAAAGATGATGATGATGATCAATCAATAAGAATTTAACGTCCGGTTCCTCGCCGTAAGGCAATGTCAGGGACGACTGTTGCAGACTCTACACAAACTGGCGCCAAAGAACCACACGATGACGACTGAGATGATGATGATGATGATGACTATTAACATTTCTTACTTTTTCAGATCCCCGCGTTGAAGTCTGGTTTTCAGTCAATATCAGACGGCAGTCAGGTTTCTCAGCTAATGGAAGATGAACTCAGTCACTGTCAGTGCAGGACCCCGTTCAACGCTTACAAGATAGACGAGGGCAAGTACAAGGTGGGATTTCGTTAGATTTTAGTTCAATATTGAGCAAATCCTGCTCCCGTTGCGCCAAAGATCGACTTCAAATGCCTTCAACCTCAAGATTTGTAATAGAGATAGGGTTCGGAAAACTTTAGCTGATCGAAGTTTGGAACTTGACAATTGATGTAATTTTAAAGGTTAAATTAAATTAAATTTAAATTGAAGATAATTTGAAGCTTTTTGGACTATGGTTACCTATCTATCGCTTCTGACCAGTGAGCAACTCAACTAGCTGCAAATCGACGTAGAAATTTATGTATATCAATGATCATTTTAACACAATTAGCCGTTTAATATTTAATTTACCTTCATAATAGACCTAGGCCTATACATCTTTCATTGAGCCTAGTGTAGCTTTTGTAGCCTAGGTGAGCCAAACAAATTAGTCTTCTAAGACGTCCTTGATATCGTCGTGGACTGATAAAAGTGATATTAAACTCTTGCTATTCTCTGCTGTTTAGCGTCACGTCTTGTGCTCGGCTGTATGACGTCATGTCTTGTTGTGCTCGGCTGTATAACGTCATGTCTTGTTGTGCTTGACTGTATGACCTCGTGTCTTGTTGCTCTCTACTGTATAATGTCACGTCTTGCTGGGCTCTGCTGCATAACGTCATTTCTTGTTGTGCTCTACTTTATGACGTCATGTCTTGTTGGGCTCTACTGTATGACGTCATGTTTTTACGAATGCAGTTTGGAGACAAGGATAAGATTTGGCACGTACGTCTTATGAACGGAGCCGTGTTTGTCAGGTTCGGAAGCGGTTGGATGCCTTTTGAGGAATTTCTGGAAAGTAACGATCCATGCAAAGGTAACCATTCTTATATTACAATCAGACATTTTAGTGTTTAGTTTTCATAAAAGCTAATGTTAGCGTCATTTTCCTCGCTCGAAAGTGTTGTCAGTGACGGGCAAGCCCAGGATTTGAACTCCGCACATACTGATCCGTCGCCACTCGCGACGGATCAGTATGTGCATCAGTATGTGCATCAGTATCGACATCGCCACTGGCTCCAGCCATACAACTATGTTTAATAGGATGTGTCTAAGTAACGATAAAGGAGGTTCTGTTGTTTATTATGCAACTAATAATAAGAAGTGTCCAATTAATGGTAATCGAAGTTTTTTGACGAGATAAAAGCTTATCAGTTTGTTCATACATATTTCTGAAAATGAAAGAGTAGCTATTTCGCAATTGTGAGCCTTACTTTTGTATTACTTGCTGCATTTCTTATTTTTGTACTAATTTGTGTATTCCTTAGCTAAGCTAATCGATTCTTGGAAAATACAATCTAATAATAATAAAATCATAATAAAATATTGTAATAGAATCTTAGTTTTGGTATCTTGTTGTAGAGAATATTTTTCACAAGTTTGTATACTACTTAATGTAATATTGCTCGCTTAAAATAATTTGAAAGTTAATGTATATTTACAGTAAAAGCACGCGTGTCTTCATCTCAAGCAAGATCAGGTATGTGCATCATGGTGTGGATTGTGGATGTGTATATTTTAGTTTAATTTGTAGGATTCTTTTATATTCTTATTTGTTATGTTTTCGGTAATCGATTTCAAAATAAATTATCAACAAAAGTAATTATTTTGTTACCTTTTCAGGTACATACAGGGTGGTCCAGAATAAATGAAACTACTTTGAAAACTAATAACTTTGACAATTTTTATCCAAATTTCTTACATGATACACTGAATTAAAGACAATTCTCTTCTATTCACTTGCCAAAAATCTAAGAGATACTATTACAAGTAATTATATGTAATTTTCTTGTCATATGATCGCCTGTATGAAAGTAAACCTGCCAGAGTTTATTGAACCGTAGAACTGGCCTTTTCTCTGGCTTTTTCTACCAAATTATTCTGATCTGAAACCTCTAGTAATTGCTCTTTACAATAAAATACACAAAAACTACACCATTGCATTTTCTGTCAATTATTGTTTGGTTCATTTCGACCCTAAATACAAGTACTATCGCGCCTATTTTAGTCCTAAACTAGTCTATGTGTATTAATATTTTGTAAACTTTATAGTTTTATTCTTTATCTACGATATTATAAGGTATCTGCCACCAAATAGGCTATATTTGCGACGAATTTACTCTCTGCATGATTTTTCTACACTTCATTTTATTTCTAAATTTCTTTAGGCCCTTATATTTTTATGTTTCATTATATTTCATTTTAAAATGTTTTTATTTCTACTTAAATATTTGTATGTTTTATATGTAAGCCAATATATATTTCTAATTCGTTCACGGTATTATCTTTAATGTTATGTTTGGCAATGTTATTTTTGACGTCCCCGACATCATCCTTGTATGAGGAAACGGCCTTTAAACCTTTAATATTATTATTATTATTATCATTATTATTATTATTAATAATTAATTAATTAACCTTGTCCCTTAATCTGAATATATTTATGTTGCTTTTAATTTTGCTATCTTTATTTCTACTAATCTACGGTTTTTGTTTATGCTTTTTGTGTTAATGTTTCTACTTTATTAGTTTTTTTATACCTACTGTATGCCGTCGTCTATCCTGCAATGAATTCTCTTCTATTTTATTTTGTTTCTATGTAATTCTTTATTCTATTTTTCTCTTCTATTTTATGTTCTGTTACTGATTTCGTGACGTTAGGTTTAAATTCGCGTCTATCGGGCAGCACTAGCAACCTCTCTGTCAGATCTTCACAATTACAATCATACAGCACCGCAAGCCTACCTCGAGCTAAAAATAGTCATATGACCAAATCCTGGTCAAACTTATCGAGTGCCCCTCTCTCGCCCGCCACGAATGGGCACGGGCCTCCCCTCCTGTCATCGTCGCGGCTAGCGACCCCCCTGCGTTCAACCGGTAAGATTTCAAAGAAGATGATTAGCTAGAGTCTTAGACATTGGTAAGATACTAGACCACGGATCAGTATAGGCGGGGTTCAAATCCTAGGCTCGCCCGTCACCGACATCGCTTTCGAGTGAGGAAACTGACGTTAACATTAGCTTTACCAGCTTTTAGAGTGATGATATTAAGAGAAGCGTAATATTTAGATTCTAACGTTTAATGAATTAAACTGTAGGATGTTAAAATTTGTATACAAAATTTAACGTTGGTTTCTTCTAATGTTAGAGATTATGAGGTGGCTCTTTACTCCAAATTTATAGAGAAATTAAATTAGCTCGAAAGATGCTTAGCTTATGACAGTTGATAAATTATGTGCCGGTATTGTACCCTATATATGTCGTAAATTAAACTTTACAAGGTTTTGAGTTTTTTGTGCCAAAAAGTTTCTCTCAATTTCTTTACTTTTTGCGTGCACGCTTCATCGGTTAATAGTTATGTAGTATACGTCAGTCTGTGTGTACATGCTTGTGTGTACGTGTGCATGCTGCTTAAATTTCTTTGTGCATGAATAGTTTTTGTGTTAAACTACCCTGATTTTCGAATAAATTATTGAATAAATACGTTAATTAATTATATATTTCATTGATTTCTGTTAAAATTCATCTATAGTTTTAAATTTATTTAAAGAAATATTTATTTAATCCACTGTATTAAATATTAATTTATATATTTAAAATTTAAAATATATATTAAATTTGTTGCAGTTCACTCACCAACGAGCATGTCCCCTAAGCGCAACACCCCCACCTCAATCTCCACCCCCCGCTCCCCTCAAAAATCCTACGCTAAATCAACCCCAACGTCTCCTAGCTCATCATCGGGTTCTCTCCCCAAACGAAGTCTTGCTCGTACCGCCACCACATCTCCTGGAGGAACCCTGGAAAAAGATTCCTCCTTCACCACCTCCACATGGCCTAGATCACCCAACAAGCCCCTCAGCTCCACCAGCCCTCGTTCAACCAACCCCGCCTCTCCAAGGTCCTCCAAGAACACCCTCTCCTCCTCCAACGCTTCCTCCCGGAGTAGCGGACTGGGTGGTTCCTCCACTGATCCGGTAAGTGGAGGAAGAACCAGGACTACTAGTGGATCGAAGGCGGCACGGTCGTCAAGTCCTGATCCAAAAAAATTGACTTCCTCAGCCGGAAATAATCTGTTCACACTTCGCAATCAGACTATGAACTTTTAGCAAAATTAGCGGCAGCGGTTGTGTAGCGAATATGTATTCATGGTATTTGATTACTTAATTGTTGTCTGGAGCCTGTGGCGAAGTCGGTAAGATACTCGACCGCGGATCAGTATGTGAGGGGTTCAAATCCTGGGCTCGCCCGTCACTGACATCGCTTTCGAGTGATGGAACTGACGTAAACCTTAGCTTTACCAGCTTTTTTGTCATTTGTTGTGTCGCTATAAAATGGAGCCCCACTCTAAACGGCGCTATTTGCCGCTGTCACATGGTCATTATGTGCTCATTAACATGCAAGTCATCATCATCATCGCATTGAAGTTTTCTTCTACAATAATATAAGGCAGTAGGATGTTCTTAGTGCAGTTTATGACGTTTCCTTTTAGTGAACTACCTCTTGATTGATAGAATTAAAGAATTACCTGTCTCAATAGCTGGAGCACATAATATAACAGATGATTACATTGTGTTTATATACATGTACATGTAGTAGGAATTTGAATTAATCTATTTCTACTGTCTATCTTCCTTGTTCTGTTATAATCTCAGCATAATAGTATGACGATGGGAGAATTATCGCAATATCTCTCTCTCTCTCTGTCTCTCTCTTTCTCTGTCTCATTCTGTCTCTGTCTATGTCTCTCGCTCCCTGTGTCTGTCTATGTCTCTCTCTCTCTATCTATCTCTCTCTCATTCAGTCTCTCTCTATATCTCTTGCTCTCTGTCTCTCTCACTCTTTTCTTTTCTAACTCTCTCTTTCTCTCTCTCTCCCGCTCTCTGTCTCTCTCTTTCTCTCTCTCTCTCTCTGTCTCTCTCACTCTTTCATTTTGTAACTCTCTCTCTCTCTCTCTCTCTCTCTTCTCTCTCTCTCTCTCTCTCTCTCTCTCTCTCTTTATGAACATCATTTGGTCGATGTGTTGCTTCTCTATGTACCTGCTCTAACTAACACTGCGCATTCTTGTTAATATTCATTGATCTCTTTGTTTCCTCTGAAAATTGGCTAAAGCGTGCAGTAACTTTTAGGTAACAGCCGTGGTACGAGTGAGCTTAGAACCCGTGCCTCTGTAACTATATTCTAGATCTATCTGAAATAGTATATTAAATATTGTTGACTTTCATTTTAGATTAATATAATTTTAATTAAATCGCTTTAATCTTCAAGCATTAAATGCATACTTTTTAAATACAAATGAAGTTAACGCCCGATACCTGACTTAACATCAGTTTCCTTACGTGACACTATTATATGTTACTAAAATGTACCCGTGTGCAAAATATGAATACATCGATAAAAATGGTCAATTTTAACGGAACCTGGATTTGAACTCAAACCTCTCAATCCTAGGTGGATAAAATTTAAGGTTTTAGTGAAATAATGATAATCTGAGATGATAGGCTATCTATCACAATATCATTAAGTAGTTTAGTCGGTGTTAAGATATTAACTTAACTTAAGTTGTTTCTTTTAAGATTTTATCCATGTTATCAGTCCTGTGAATGTGCTGGATTTTAATCTCTGATCAGCTCTACCAGGAATTGATTCCAGGTCCTCAGGAATTGCCATTTAAAACTTCATGAAATATCTAACACATTTGCACACTGAGCTATTTGGACATTAGAAGGCTTTTTAAAAGGATAGTATAATGTGTGCTTTTAAGTAAGTAAATAAAATGTAGGATATTTAATTTCGTTTAATGAAATTAAATGAATTTAAATGAATTTAAACTTAATTTAATTTCGTTCAAGTGAAATAATTAATCATTACTAAAATAATTTATTTGACATTTTATATTTGAAATATTAAAGTTTTCGTATAGGGCCTACATAAAAACAAATTAGAACTTTATATATTTATTTTGTTAATAAAAATTATGATATTTAAAAGAAATTCCCAAGTTTTGCCCAGGTTGCTTGATGAATAGACCAACTGATGTCGAAGAAGGCGACTAAAGCAATAAGAGCAATAAGAACCAAACCAGCGTCAGAAAGGGCATTCGATTGGTGAGCGCCTAGACTCCAAAAATTGCTACAAAACGCTGAAATCGAATGGAGGAGATTATAGTGGATTGACTGACGACATGGTACGAGACAGAGAGCGTGGAGATCTAGTTAAACCGGGTTTAAAGGGAAGATGATGATGATAATGGTGTTCAAAAGAAATAACAAACCGTTATGACAATTATTTCATTTGAAATTGATACAATAAAAATTACTTCTAAACATTGTTTTACCTTAGACTATTCAAAATGTGAATGTTCATTGCACAGGTTGCTCGTAAATTCTGCATGATTGGGTATATGATGCTAGGCCAATATACGTGTATATTTGTTTTGCCTTCTATATATGTCTAATTTCAAAATTGCCTATATTATATAAATTATATATATATATATATATATATATATATATATATATATAAATAAAATTTATATAATATAGGCAATTTTGAAATTAGACATATATAGAAGGCAAAACAAATATACACGTATATTGGCCTAGCATCATATATGTCTAATTTCAAAATTGCCTATATCATATAAATTATATATATATTATATATAATATATATATATATATATATATATATAATTTATATAATATAGGCAATTTGAAATTAGACATATATAGAAGGCAAAACAAATATGCACGTATATTGGCCTAGCATCATATAGATATATATATATATATATGCTATATTATTATATTATAATATATATATAGAATATAATATATAGATACATGAATGTAGAAGATATATACACATATGTAGATATAGATATATAAATCTATTATATATATATATATATATTTATATACTTGTACATTTACATATGTATGAAAAGATATAGAACATGTGTAGATATATATATATATATATATATATATATATATATATATATATATATATATATATATATATATATATATATATATATATATATACATTTATATATGTTTGTGTGTTTGTGCTTGTATGAGTATGTATATATTTACAAATGTAAACGCTTCGTCTGCTCATCAAACGATTTAGAATGTCTCAATAGCGTAGGGGTAACGTCATGAAATTTTAAATGACAGATCCTGAGGTGAATTGAACCCTCGTGGGTTCGAATCCCAGCTGCGCTGATCTGAGAGTAAAATCTCGGACATTCACTGGACTGGTTACACGGAAAATGGAATAAATTGCCTAACGGGTTAAACATGTGGTATTAAAAAGTGATAGATGTCAACATAGTTGATCATTCACTATAATGTGTGTTTACTTTTTTTAATGACATGTTTAAAATTCAAAATAAATTTGAGCTACTTAACGCTCCGACCTATTTAGGCTAAGTGATATGTCTTGGCAAAATTTCAATAACGTAAAATACATTTTAATGTGTTTTAATCAATCAATATAGTGGAATAGGCCCTATTAGATCTAGGCCTACCTCTACACCGCGAGATGCAACTGGTTGAAATGCGTCTAGAATGTTGTTATAAACAAGTTTAAAGCCATATACATAATAAACAATAGAGAATCGTTATATTATGACTCAAGAATCTGCATATTTACAATCCAACTACAATTATACAGTCTACGGCATCATCATCATCTTCTTCTTTCCTTAAATCCCAGTTTAACCAAGGTCGGGATACGAATAGACCTTCTCCATTCTTCTCTGCATGTCCAATAGGCCTACCATATCATCAGTCAATCCCATATTTTTCCATTCATTTTAGAAAATTTCGCTACAATTTCTGGAGCCTATATATAGGCGCTCACCAACTGAATGGCCTTTCTGACGCTGATTTAGATTTCAGTACTTTAGTCGCCTTCCACGACACGTGAAGTTACCGGTTGGTCTATTCTTAGAAACCCGGACACAACACGGGGGAATAGCAGTCTACGATTTAGTATAAACAGTCGCCATTTAAGAAACGGTCCTCAATTATTACTATGCTCGCCTATAATTAGGCTGCATGGTGTGCTACGGCCAGTCGATAGGCCTACTGACTAACAAAATGTCACTGCTCGCCAACTGGAGTTTTCGGGCTTGAAAACTGGAAAAGTGAAAAGGGCTTTGAGATACTATAATTATTATTATTATTTTAAATTTAACCCCCTAAGAAGGGGATTTTTTTAAAATCATGCTCTCCACTCCGAAATGTCGTGTCACCAAAAGTACCACGGAAACAAACTGCATTGTATCACTGCAGAGCCATTGACAAACGTTGCCACACGAAAGATTCCTCGCGAAGATCTCTAGTAACGGCAGAAGTCCTCTTACCTTATTATTATTTTTTTTATTTAAATTTTTATTATTATATATTATTATTATTTTATGTTTTTATTTTTTGCTATTAACATTTATAGTAGTAATAATAATAATAATAATAATATTAGTTGCAAGACGCCATCCTTCATAAGTGCTCCCTTTCTGCCGATAGTTCCATTGACGTTGCGTTGTCAGTTTGGTCCAAAAGCCTCACCTCCAGTGCTCCACCTTCTACCTCAGTCAGTAGCCAGAAATCATGGGACCGTCCTATAGTGGATCGGATTTATAACAGTCTGTTAGAATCCCAGTCCAATGCAGTAGACAGAGCACGACTCCTAGCTGTATCAACCAAAGAAGCAGCGACTGGCTTCACGCTCTCCCTGTTGCTTCTTGTGGGCTATTTTTAGACAATGAGGCGATTCGAGTAGCTGTTAGTTTCCGTTTAGGGGCGAAAACTTGCGAGCCTCACATGTGCCCCTGCGGTCATGAAGTCGACGCTTTAGGTCTCCACGGCCTCTCCTGCAAACGAAGCTCAGGTAGAATGTCTCGCCATCACAATTTAAATGACATAATATGGCGAGCACTTTCAAGAGCAGGCATCCCTTCCTCTAAGGAGCCAAGTGGGTTGTCCAGATCAGACGGCAAGCGTCCGGACGGCATGACTTTAGTGCCCTGGTGCAACGGTAAATGTGCCGTTTGGGACGTCACGGTCATTGACACTATGGCAAACTCCTACCTGAATACGACTTCAGTCACAGCCGGTGGTGCTGCTGTTCATGCCGCCTCTAGGAAGTTGGATAAATACCGTGATCTGTCCTTAGGATATGAAGTTGTTCCGGTGGCTATTGAAACCATGGGCCCGATGAATCCCGAAGGAGTTGACTTTATTAATGGCATAGGCAGACTTATTGCAGAGCAAACCGGCGATAAGCGAGAGACATCTTTTCTTTGGCAAAGGCTTTCCATGACTTTGCAAAGATTTAATGCAGTCTGCTTCAGCAATTCTTTTAAGCCGATTGATGACCTCGAGTAGCCGGGCGGCGATTCAGCACGTATTGCTTGAATCGTTTTTATCAAACCCCAGGTTCTTTACACCGGGGTAAAATAAAAAAAAAAAAAAAAAAAAAAAAAAAAAAAAAAAAAAAAAAAAAAAAAAAAAAAAATAATAATAATAATAATAATAATAAAATTAACACTTATTAGTTCTGCTGGAATCTGTCACAGGCTTGTGTCATATTCTGGCATCTGTCACAAGCTTATAATAATAGTAATAATAATATTAATAATCATAATCATAATAATAATAGTCATAATAATAATAATAGTAATAATAATTAGTATTAGTATTTTTTTACCCCGGTGTAAAGAACCTGGGGTTTGATAAAAACGATTCAAGCAATACGTGCTGAATCGCCGCCCGGCTACTCGAGGTCATCAATCGGCTTAAAAGAATTGTTGAAGCAGACTGCATTAAATCTTTGCAAAGTCATGGAAAGCCTTTACCAAAGAAAATATTATCGCCGGTTTGCTCTGTAATAAGTCTGCCTATGCCATTAATAAAGTCAACTCCTTCGGGATTCATCGGGCCCATGGATTATTATTATTATTATTATTATTATTATTATTATTATTATTATTAGTAGTAGTAGTAGTAGTAGTAGTATTATATCTATTATTTAATTTATAAAGAAAAAAGATAAGCTGGAAAGGACCTAGTCCAAGGAAGATATAGGACCTACTTATTTAGGCCCTACTGGAAGAAGTCTTAAAAGGTAGAATGAAATGAAAGACAAGCAGACGCAGCCTGATCGAGATTAGAATTAGGAATGTTTGATTATTTTTAAAAAATCATTCATTTGAGGACATGAGAGAGAGAGAGAGAGAGAGAGAGAGAGAGAGAGAGAGAGAGAGAGAGAGAGAGAGAGAGAGAGAGAGAACCATGATCATATAGAAAACATGAAGAGGAATTCGCGGAAAGCTGAGAATAGTGGAAGTATTAGGTCCAACGAAAAAGACCTGCCAGAACATAGTTAGTAACATGTATAGGCCTACTCAATTAAAGATAATCTATCCGTTACGTTTAGATTTTACAACTTTAAATTAAATTTTACCTTCTTTACAAAACTTTATAAAACATAACACTAATATAAAATTGCAATGCATGTATCATTCAACTAACTCATCATTATTTTCAAATCTAAATCTATATTTCAATACTAATCATTATTTTCATTAAATTAGGCTTTTTTATCACTTTATTAAACAAGCCAACGAAGTATTAGAGAGAACTTCTTATATACCTATGAAAGAAGCAACCAGTGCTTTCCGACCTAGTCAGTTAGTAATTAAAATTTAAACAACGACTCACTTACGTGATAACTTTGCATTTATAACTAAACAGTATTATTGCACTCCAATATATTTAAGCATATATTGGTATTTTAAACAATAGGTGTTTGATTGGATTATGCATGGTCATGGTTGGGGGTAGGAGATTTAAGGCTCTGAAAATTTAAAATCAGCTCATATCAGATCGTAATTTAATGTCTAATTGTAAACAATTGTTATTAAATGTCAACAGATATCATGGCGGGTGTACAAAATGAAAATTCTGATGAAGATAAAACACGTCAAGAGTGTGACAGTAAAACACAGATGACTCAATGGCCGGTTATAATTCACAGCAATGTCCAGAATTCCACGATCGGCAGAATGTTAGCAAGCAGATTGAAGTCTAGATGTAAGCTTTATTTTTATGTAAATGTCTCAATAGCGCAATGGTTAAGGGTGTAGATAACGTCATGAAGTTTTAAATGACAGACCCTGAGGTGAATTGAACTCTCGGGGTTCGAATCCCAGCCACGCTGACCTGAGAGTAAAATCTCAGACATTCACTAGACTGGCTACACGGAAAATGGACTAAATTGCATAACGGATATAACATGAGGTATTAAAAGTGATAGATATCAACATAGTTGATCATTTCACTGTAATGTGTGTTATTATTATTATGTCTAAATGGCTTATCTAGAGAGTCAGTTAACGTAATATAATTTTTATTTACACATCATAAAGTGGGTTGATTCTCGAAACGACTGATCAGAAAATAAACATTAGATATAAACAAGTTACTTGTGAATAACTGAGTAACTGTATCCAATTAGTGTTAGATGCCTAAATGGATAGTACTCATAGTGTGAAGCATCATGATGGAAAGCTATTGGTCCGAAGCGTGACCTTTTTGAACTATCTTTTATTAAATAGAAAAAAACATAACACTTAGCCTACTTTATTAGCTGCAAATGTAAGATTGTCAGATGTTGCTTGATTAGATTCGGCTTTAGTTTCAGAGTGATTAACGGTATCATTTATGTTTATAGCATCTAATTATACTTTGCTTTTTTTCTGAAAATTCAACCAGTGTGTTTTGAAAACCTAAAATATGCCATTTCTGTCAGTTAGCCCATGCTTAAGCACTAGCTATGATATATGATCGTTCCACTATATAGTGGCTACAAGCATGAAGTCAGGGACCTCCAGATTCTTATATTTGTTGGATGTTAGATTTGAAGAATCATGTCACTATTAATCAAGTCACCAAAAACGATTTGCAAAATATGTACTGAAGAAGGATAATTAAAGAAACAAAGATCATAAATGGTGATGGCCCAGTGATAAGAAATATATTTGTATGTGTTTGCAATTCCAATTTGTCTATTTCAAAGATCAAACAGGATTTCCAAAATTAACTGTTTTGTAATTTTTCAGCCTCGGACAATATCATAAAGAATAGCATTATCTTTCCTCTGTCAGGCATTTCATTTCTTCTAGTTGATAGCAGACATGAGAAACTGGTTGATATTTGCAATGATAAAGTTACTGAAACAGATTCTTCAAATCTAACATCTAACTGTGAAATTATTGACAGGTATTTCTATTTGGATTTTTAATGCGTTAAATCATTTAGCAACTTAAATGCACTTAACTCACATTAATTATGACATTCATGTACATTTATACATTAATTATGATGTTTGTGTCTTAGTATGAATTTAAATGAAAAAGTGGTTATAGTTGAATTATATATTTTATAATTGTTTTAATTCTCGGCCTATAGGGAAAACTAAAAGTTAGTTTATAATCCTGCAGCCTTGTTTTGTGACCCACATTCTGAGGAATAGACCAACCGCATGTGTCGTGAGAGGCGACTAAGCAAAAATTGAGGAAGGCTATGGGAAACCACATCAGAATCTATATTTTGTTAACTAAAGGCTACAAGGGCATTGTCTTTTGGTGAATATATTAACTTGTTGATCTATGGACTGTACTTTATGGAGCATGAAAGCAGACTGTTTTTGTGCTTTGGACCTGCCACTAAACTAACACTAGAACTCTAGACTTGATACTTGCAGTGTTTTGACACTAGAGAGAGAAGGAGGGAGAGAGATAGCGGCCCTGTGTGCAATACTATTTTATCTGTTATGCATTTTGAAAGTACTTTAAAATTATCAATTTCTATTATCGCTGTATATTGTCTGGAGCAATTCATTCTAAGTTTCTCTATAAAGCGAGCGACAATCTTAAAATTTGAGATTAAAGTGAACTAATTAGGTCTGCTGCAAACTAATTGTTAGGGGCTGAATTTCACTCAAGTTACCTCTGTTTTTTTTCTAGAACAAACACGTTTATGTTCGCTGGTTGAATCTCAAATAAAGACACTAATCTACTACTTAGACTTTACAACTCTTATGGAATACTAATAGGAGTAAATTTAGATTCGTAGATGATTCTTAGATTCTGAAAGCTTCAGCTTGATAGTCGTAGATCTGTTCAAAGTTTTAGCTAAATTTGTTTTGAGCATTAGTATCGTTGATTGTAATTCATTTTGTATAAATTTGATTGCCATTAATTATAGATTATATAATATTATTATAGAATGAATCATCTGATCTCAACACATAAGTTTGCTTACGTGGTCTTCATTGCGCACAGTTTGCTGTCGCACCACTCCAAAAGTTCTTCCTATGTGAAGTGCTTCAATCTTCTCCAAGATAGGTTAACACTTCTATACTCCGTACAGTTGAATTCTTCTATACGGTCTTTGTTGATTTAAATAATCATAGCAAACAATGAAGGTACTTACAGTAGATATGTTTGTGTGTGTGTATATATATATATATATATATATATATATATATATATATATATATATATATTATTTTAATTTTAAAATTGTATACAAGTATAACAATTTGTAGTATATACCACTTTGAATAAACCATGTATTAATATTTAGGATGCATTTAGTGACCAGTTTTAATTAATTGAAATTTTAAGACGGTTATTTTGTTATATTTTATGATATTAATGTAGAATATATAATTATATATGTATTCAATAATTTAAAGATAATTTTACAAAATTATGTCCAAAATTTAAATATTTTGCTATATTCTTGCTAATAAATTCCTTGTTTTTATTAATATTTAGTATTTAATAGTGCTTATCAAATGTAGAGTTAACTTTCATTGTTGTCAATTTATTTAATGTATTATTGTAATTCTAGTCTAAGTGTAATTCTAGAAATATATTGGATATAGAAATAACTTGTTGTTGATTACTAAATATATTATGTAGGGTTAAATATAGGCTACAAAATAGTGTAGTGTAATTTACTGACCAGTTCATTCTTTAAACTTGTTTTCAGGATTTTGGAATTTTAACCATTATGGGGCCCTTTTGCTTTTTCTTTTGATTTTTGCTTGTCTAGATTTGGTTTAATAGTGCTCCTTGTAATCGTTGGCGACACTACCACTCTAATTGTTATTGTTGTTGACTGGTGTTACAAGTCGATATTGATTTCCTGAACCAGTATAATTAATTCAAGCAATAATTTTCTAGGTTTTTTCATTGAAAAGAGAAAGAGAAATATGTTTTATTTTAACAAAATTTCACAGAGTAATCACATCAATGAACGTGTGACAAAAAATTAAATAAGCATTATCAGAATCTAAGTAATATGTTTATTAGGAAAAGTAACCTAGACGTTTGCTATAAAGCTCTATTTGATTCGACAAGATTAATAGATTATAATTTTTTGATTGATTGTTTGATTGTAGATATATGTTTACCCGTTTGCAATTTATTCTTGTTGACAACGACTTTAAAGCTGTGGAGAGCATGTGTAACATTGCCAAGGTTTATATGTTCTTGATCTTCTTATGTAGGCTAAGGATGTACTGATATCAAACAGGCTCAAAAACAATGTAAAGTATGATAGTATTACATTTTACCACACACACATGCACACACACATACACACACTAACGTGCATTAGTTCTAAATTATCGTGTAAATAATTATAAATTATATAATCAATCACCCTTCTAAGCACTAAGCTTCTCAGATCTCAGAAGCACTAAGCACTCAGATCAACAGTGCAGTGATCTTTCATTCTATGCCTATAATTCAGTATGTATGTACTCTGCACGCAAAGTAGAGCTATATTTTTATAGAATTATGTGGAGCAGTTTACCCTATGCTTGATTTTTGTGAAATTGCCCAATCACAGACAATGTTATGTTTTGTCAGCGACGATTCGTAGGATTCATAGCGGATACCTTATGAATTTTAAATGAGCATTTGATGATGGACGTTATTTATGGTAAATATAAATACAGGGGCAGGGGTAGTTTTCTTCTCCCCCCAGATATTATGTAAGATTTTTACAAAGTCCAAAATATAATTACGCAAATTGTTGAAAGTTTGTACAAATAATTCTTAGTAAATAGTGCAGTACCCGAGATAGTTTCTGGCTAAATGAATTAATTCTAATCATTCTATGTCTAAATAATCTATAGATGAATTAAATCTAATCATTTTGAGATTATATATAACTGAGATGCAAAGTCTAGTTTAACGTCACTTTCCTGTCTCAGAAGCATATCAGTGATTCAACGAGCTTTGGATTTGAACCCTACTTTTACGAATAAAAGTATACTATATATTAATTATAACAATCCTAATAATGGCTAATTATAGCACATACCAGATCAATCAATCAATAAGAATTTAACATCCTGTTCCTCGCCATAAGGCAATGTCAGGGACGTCTCTTGCAGACTCTACACAAACAGATGCCAAAGCACCACAGGATGACGACTGAGTATCAAACCATTCTAGTTCCATCACAGCTCGGTGATCTAGTTGCCTCAGTATCTCTACTTTGGTCTCTCTGTTTATGCTCAATATTTAATTTGACATGGACGCTATATCTATTGATGGACTGTTGGACAGATTAAGTATCGAAAGAATGCAGACTTACTGTGGAGTAGACTGAAGCAATGTTGTGAATATTCCCCAGATGTCTCTGCCCAGTTCTCTGCTCTCAGAATGTGCGGACTCACCGATACCGGTATAACTTGAGCTTTTTAGCTTCATTGCACATTCTTTTACTAGATGATTGTTTAATATTGACTTACTGCTGTAGATTTTATTTAAATCTCTCCCTCTCTCTCTCTCTCTCTCTCTCTCTCTCTCTCTCTCTCTCTCTCTCTCTCTCTCTCTCTCTCTCTCTCTCTCTGTCTCTCTCTCTTTCCGTTTTGTGTACTGCTAAGTGTAAAGTCCAAGTATAAGTTCTTTCTCACTATTGCTTTCATGCTGTCTGCAGAGCATTGATCAACAAGTTGAGCCCGTCACAAAGGCTGGGCCTCTGAGGATCTTAATTTAACCTGTAGGGTAGAATAATATTGCTTCTGAGTTGGTTTCCCCGTTGCCTTCCTAAGTCATTGCTTAGTTGCCTCTTACGACACGTCACGCGTGCAGTTTATGTTGGCTTTATTCTTCAGTGATCCCAGACACAACACGGGTAAAAACACATATTTGTACGATACATAAAATATGGCATCTGTATTAAAGATGTAGTTTTTATTAAGTAAATTAAATATTCATATGTAGAACTAATATAAATTGAAATATAAGTATGTATTTTGTGTATTATTATTTAGTAATTCCAGGCCACTGCAGAGTAAGCCCAGTGTATACTGTTGTAAGATGATTGATTGACGGTTTATGGATGCAGAGTTTATATAGAGTGGAAGATAGCAATGAGAAACCACTTTATAAATCATATTTTAAAAGTAAATCAAAAGCAATCTCTCATTGACTGATGTTTTGTAAGAGAATAGTGACGATTGATTTGCATATCAACCTATTAATTACAATTTAATTAATTAGCAATCTCAATTTATACATCAATAATGATGCTTATATCTTTATTTTGATTGGTGTTTCAGAGTGCTGTAGTCTGTGGCATGTTCTAGGCAGCCTATCTGCTCTGGCCACTGTTAACGATAGTACACTGATGTCAGCCGGTCTATCGGCGGACAAGTGTCGAAGAGTTTTATCCTTACTGGAAACCAGTGGCTGAAATGATCTCTGTAAATTATTAGTTGCTGAAATGATATATGTAAATTATTAGTTGCTGAAATGATCTATGTAAATTATTAGTAGCTGAAATGATCTATGTAAATTATTAGTGTCTGAAATGATCTATGTAAATTATTAGTGGCTGAAATGATCTATGTAAATTATTAGTGTCTGAAATGATCTCTGTAATTGTTATTTGCTGAAATGATCTCTGTAATTGTTAGTCGCTGAAATGATTTCTGTAATTATTACTGGCTGAAATGATCTCTGTAATTATTAGTCGCTGAAGTGATCTTTGTAAATTATTAGTCGCTGAAGTGATCTATGTAAATTACCACTTTATGTAAATTACAAATAGCATTAATTGTGTTCTTAATTTCTGTTCCTTAATTGTTAAGTTTTGTTTAAAGTATTGTTGACAGTTGTTAAGTTAATGTTGTTGGTTTAAAGTTGAAACATAGGGATACGTTCGATGCGGACTCAATATTCAAGAACTAAATAAGCTTAGATTGACTTCAAAGTGTGATACTGAGATGAAAACCACCTATATGAAATTTATATTGAATGATCGAAATATTTTGAATTAAAATGAATAAATATACAAACTGTTAATGAAGCATTAAAAATGTTAACATTCTATCGAACTAATTTTTCATTTAAGGTTCATGTTCTGGACACCAGAAATGAAAATGGACCAACTGAATTTTAATTTAATTTGAAAATTCAATTTTGTTTATGACCAATTTCTTTCAGTGTTGGACCTCCATAAATGAGAATTAATAGCCAAACAAATTACAATTTAATTTCCAATTTTAATCAATTTCTTCGATTGTCTCAATGAAATAGCCATTGATCGGAAGTTGTATCGTTTTCTGTAGCAGGATGCAGGCTATAGTTTTGATTATATACCTTGGATCTACCTTAAGTAGAGTGTTAAAGTTGGAAAATTAGATTCAAACATATGCCATATTGCTGTAAAAAATATTGACAAATATTATAGGAAGTGATTGTGTACCTATACTGTATGTTAGTTAACAGGTAATAACACTGTAGGTAGTTTTTGCTGGTAGGCCCACCGTTAACTTGTTCGTGTTGCTGGACAACACATGAACAACAACACCACCTATCTTTGAGAGGTGTGGTCAAAGGCTTGCCCGGGGATGGTTCACGAGGGCTTAGTCATAGGGCATTAAAACTTTATTCAAGGGGTCACACCTCGACGAAGGGGGTTACATCACGCCGACCTCCAGCAATTCCAACCGTGTCTTTAGCAATTATCTCTATTTATTATCTCGTTAGTTTCTTTACAATTTAATTTTTTTAAATTGGTTTCCTTTTTCAACAACTTAGAGAATTTAACTAGTTGAGCTAGCATTAAATTACTGATGATACATTTATTAGTAAATTCTTGAAATGTAGAGTTTAAGCAGTAGGCCTACTGACAATGACTGCTAATGTATATTAATGTTGCTTCTTACTTATTATTTAATTACTATTTAATTATTTCAAATTATCAAATATTTATTTATTTAGATGAAACTGACGTTAACATCGGCTTTACACTGTCTTAATAACGTAGAATTTAGAATGTCGTAACAGCGTAGGGGTAACGTCATGAAGTTCTAAATGACAGATCCTCAGGTGAATTGAACCCTCGTGGGTTCAAATCCCAGCCGCGATGATCTGAGAGTAAAATCTCGGGACATTCACTGGACTGGTTACACGGAGATTGGAATAAATTGCCTAACGGTTTAAACATGTGGTATTAAAAAGTGATCGATATCAACATAGTTGATCATTTCACTATAATGCGTGTTTACTTTACAGACTTTTCTTAAGAGCAGGTTTTCGCTTTTAAGATGTTATGTTAACACTACACAGGGTTTCCACTTCACATAATTTATAAACATGGCGGCGCGGTGTAGTTCTTTTAGTGAGAATATGATTTCTCTTCTATTTCTATTTATTTCCTGTCTAATTTCTATATCTGCATTTAATGTCGATATTAAAGTACCGATCGTTAAAATCGGCGAACGTAATTCGTATTTTGGATATTCTGTTGCGCACCATCATGTACACGACAAAACTGTCAAAGGGCATAAAGTGTAAGTACTGCCTGTTTATAATATTAGTCTGAAATTTTCTTTAGTGTTATGTAGTGACACATTTAACAGAACTGGGCCAATATATTTTTGACTAAATATGAACAGTTTTAGTTAAATATAATGCATTATACACTGCATCATTGAATTGTATCGTTTTGTCAAGTAGCTGCATTTTTTGCAATTTGTAGACTTCGCTAGGTTTCAGTACATAAGTATATTTGTCTCCAGAGTCTATACTAGATATCTGTATGTATCTGAACTCTTACAAAATTTCCGAATTGCTCACAATTTAATTTTAATACTAAGATGAATAGAAATTCTGCTGCTGTATAAACTGTCAAAGGGAATGTTTTATTTAATGAGAATATTGAGAAATTAGAATATTGCGTACAGGCATAGAGACCTTCTTCAAGGAAAGATAGTGATTTTTTGTCAAAAGTTCAGAGTAACTAGAATGATTGCTGAATGTAGAGGTCACAGCTATGAATCTAGGTTAAATGTCTTAGGTCTGATTAGTGTAGAAGATAGAACTACAAAAGGGACTTAACTCAGGTGTTTAAAATAATTAAAGGTGATTGACAATGTCGAGCTTAAAATTATCTGATTATGGTAGAACTAGAGATCAGAAATTATAAACAACAAAGTTTAGGTTCAGAGTTCAAATCTGAGATTCAACTTTTTAGAGTCAGAGAGTAGTTAATGTATGGAACGAGTTACCCCAGTGTGAAGTAGAGGTAGAGTCAGTGTATAAGTATTGGAAAATAGTTTCATTGAGTTGATAAATTGCTCATGTTTCTTGTCGGTAATAATAGGTTGATTTATCTGTGTGCCTTGAGAAGGTTTGTGAATGCATATGTCTTTATTTGGTTTCTAGGAGTTAATGAGTGTATTATGTATGCAGGCCTGTGTGTGTAGAAAGAGCATAAAATTGTTAAATTGAAAGGTATATTAATGGAATACCAAAATCTTCAAAATAGTTCTGACCACTAATGCTGTCGATAAGCACTACCATAATCACTTTGGCTGATGATTAGATTAACTTCTTTTTCTGCTGTATACAATTGGTCTTCTCTAAGTTAGGAAAATTCATTTAATACTGTTGGGAACAGTGAGGTCATTATTCTGGATTGAAACGATATACATATATACTCCTTCACTAATCTTTAGTATCAAAATTAATTTCGTATATTGACTTTGCCCTACATAATTATAGGTGTAATTCTTTTTATTAATAAGAAATGAACATTTTTATACCTAGTAACTGTGGAGCAGTCTTTTTAAGATTCAAATATAACTCTATTAAAGATAGATTAATTTAATAAAGGATTATTAATATTATTAGTTAAGTTTGTACTAGAATTAGTTGTTAGAGGTAAATTAATGCTTAATCCTCCTACAAGTCCTTTATTTCACAAGTTTAGTTTAAGTGACTCATTCTGTATTAAGATTTTTGTAGTTTTTTAATAAATAAGATATAAATAGAGGGTTGAGAAAAGTGGATGAGCTGTGTGCCATAGATCTATGTTAACACTATGTACACTGACACTAATCAAATTTATAACTAGAATATTAGTAACATTGACACTAGTTACTACACTCTTAGCTTTGTTCGCTTTTGTGTTTACTGCTCTTGAAATCATTGACTGTGTTTCATATTTGGCTGCCTTTGCATCCTTATCAATATGGATCTAAATTTTTCGTTGAACGTTATCATTTTATTAATAAGTATCCAGTGGTCTTTACTGTGAATCCTGCTAATGTTCTTAAGCGATATAGTCCAGTCTGATAGTTTAGCCCTAATAAAAGTAACCACTTCTTTCAAGCTATTCATGACTGTAGTACAAATAAATCATAGTATCTCTGAAATCCACTCCTAGATCTCATAGACATAGAATCCTTTACATTGTAACTTATTTGGCAATGGGGAAATGGGGAAATTCAAATTTAAGGAGCTGAAGCTTCTTTCAAATCAGTGTCAGTACAGCAGGCTTGTTTGAATTTAATATTTACGATATAAATTAAATTCTCAGTGATTGATGCCGTTTCATATGATGGAAATATATCAAGCCACAGACTATATATAAAGAATTTATAGTGGCACAAGCTTTGTGATCTGCAAATGACTGTTATTTAGTATGTACATCTGATTCTTAGACCTGTCATGAGAGAGAGAGAGAAAGAAAGAGAGAGAGAGACCTATGCTTATTTAGTGTTTTTAGATATATAATGGAATATTAGCTATGGTTTATAAGAATTTGAAATAGTTCATTTCTATAAAAGTGTTGACAAGGTAACTTGGCTCACAGCAGTTTTGGCTCAGACGTGTGTGTGCAGGCGTCATTGTAGTGTTTATAGCTTCAGGCTGTTCAAGTCAAGTTTTAATCCCATCTCGTCGACAAACTCTGAAATTTTAAACACAATGGCTATAGTGTAAGGTATAAATGCATGGGCTGCAAGTTGTATAGAGTGTATTTACAAAAATTTGCACTAAATACCACGACGAACTGCTTACCAAGTAACAGATTAAGATTGAAATATGTATATATGTACTGCTTGTTTTTATAGGGAGTAGCACTATAGCGCTATATGTAGCAGCATGATGATTGCTGGTGTTATTTTAAACTCTGTGCTTATGGTATAAATGTAGCTGTGTAATTAGGCCACCTTGAAATTTATCCAGTTGTAAATTTATTTATTAATTGGTTTTCAAGTTAATCATCGTGGATCTATGTAATTGTATTACTTTATTACACTATTACTTTAGTTTATCTTCAGTTACTGGCTGTGTTGAAGCAAGTTCCGAGAAAAGATAAGTCATCGTCTCATATCCCTTTCGTGGACGTATTTACTACTAGGTTCACCATTTATTGCTAATTGGTGTAAACCTTACAGAGCCCTACTAGCACAATAATTAAATCACAGCTACTGCAGCCTAGTGATTAGTTGTGGTACATGTCCCGTGCTGATATGCCATACTTTTTCTTCAGCTGAAGTTGTATAATTCACTCTAGCATATTTAATTCTCTTTCATCATCACGATCATCTCTTAAAATCCCAGTTTAATCAGGGTCGGAATACGAATAGGCTTTCAAAGTTTATCCATTCTTTTAAGTATTTGTAGCAATTTCTAGAGCGTAGCATATTTGATTTTCTTTAATCATATTTAATGCTTTCACGTAGTATTGGTGTCACAGTAACGAGCTGAACATTTCTGTTACAATAGTCGTGTGGTATGATTTTATTTGTAATTTAACTTTGAACGACGTCATGAATGTTTCGTTGATGAGATATTACTTGATCTTTTAATAGAACGGCTGCTATTCATGTCTTTGAAATATTTCTAGTCTTGTACCTGTCTAAGTTGAAAAAATTCTATATTATAAACAACAGTTGAAATGCATAATTAATTGTAACATATTGAACATCAAAGTTGTAAAGTCAATTTTTCATTCCAGGATGATAATCTAACCATTGTAGCGGGTCATTTCATAACAACAAGAGAAGATTATTATATGATATGATGTTTTACTTGCACATATTTGACGTGCCCACGATGACATCAGAAGAGAACAGTTAGATGTGATATTTTATGTGCACACATGTGACTTGCACGTGTTGGTATGAGAAGATAATGTAAGATGTGATGTTTTATGTGCAAACATGTGACGTGCACTTGATGGTATGTGAAGGTAACTGTAAGATGTGATGTTTTACGTGCACATATGTTGCGTGCACATGGTGGCATGAGACTAACCCTTCACAACAGATCTAATGGGTTGTGTCAGCTGCATGGTTGTGTTGCTCCCACGCCTCAAGTTTTCCTGTAAACCATGTTTCAGTCTCACTGGTTTCAATTAGTGAGAAACGGTGATTTTGCTCTGAAAATATTTCAGATGTCAAGTCAATTTTTTCAAATTACTGCTGTAAATCGTAATGTCTTGATAATTTCTATTGAGGGCTACCGTTTTATTGCGGAGATAGGAAGAATTCGGTTAATTTGGAAAAAATCATTTATTTAGTTATATGTTTACTTGTTTCTTTATTTTGCTATTAGTAAGTCACATATAGATCTCTGTGTTTCTTTTTAATGGAAGCTCGAAAAGAATAAAATAATTTCTTAAATTTACTGTCTGAGGACATGTTTAGTAGTCATTGGTGAATCAGGCAAAGTTAGCCCTGAATGATCTGGCTTCATGGGCTCATGATCTTCACAGGTTCTTGATCTTCACGGGTTCTTGATCTTCATGGGCTCTTGATCTTCACGGGCTCTTGATCTTCATAGGCTCTTGATCTTCATGGGTTCTTGATCTTCACGGGCTCTTGATCTTAACGAGCTCTTGATCTTCATAGGTTCTTGATCTTCATGGGTTCTTGATCTTTATGGATTCTTGATCTTCACGGGTTCTTGATCTTCAAGGGCTCTTGATCTTCACAGGCTCTTGATCTTCATAGGCTCTTGATCTTCACGAGTTCTTGATCTTCATGGGTTCTTGATCTTCAAGGGTCTCTTGATCTTCAAGGGAAGCGCCTGGCTGTAGCCAGTGGCGATGTCTTTAAGATAGTCTACCGCGGATCAGTATGTGCGGGGTTCAAATCCTGGGCTCTCCGTCACTGACATCGCTTTCGAATTAGGAAGTTGACGTTAACATTAGTTTTTTATTAGCTTTTTTCTTGGTTATACTCAGCAGTGGAATATGTATCAAGCTAGGTGAATATTGATATACCTTGATTTATTAGTAAAGGCCGGTTTTTCCGAATGGCTTTACCTATATACTCTAGAATTTACAAGTATATTGAGTGAGCGGCCTGGCATCCACGGGTGTTCTGTTTTATGTGTATAGAGAGGATGGTGTGAAACGGCTTCTGTGCAGGGCGCATAGTCACTGCCTGAGATTTTATCCTGTCTGATTCTAAATCTTAAAAGTTTAAAGCAACCCAGATTCTGTTTCTAGTGTTCTATAGAAATGATCAGGCTTGTTATCTTAATATTACTGTACAATATATAATATTGTTATCTAATTATACCGTAATTATTCTATATGATTAATAATAGAATTTAATTAACTATACATATACTAACTGTCGATCATTTAAAAAATTATATAATTTCGTAAATAGTTATAAAAACTATTAAGATAAAATTATACATGTACAATTTGAAGTTCTTTCAATAGTACTAATAAAAACTACTAGTTATACTAATTTAAGGAGTTTTATTGCTAAATTAGTACCTGTTAATTCAGTACTTAATTCCTGTATTAAATGTCTGAATCTGGGTCAGTATATTTAAACAACATCAATTAATATAATAACAACAATTAGAGTGCTTTTGTCATCCATTACAACATCGGGCACTATTGAGACAAATGCAAGCCGGCGAGCAAAAACAAGCAAAAGTCAAGTCTTGCAAGTCTTCTGTACATATATCTTCTACACATGAAATAGTTTTAATTGGTTTATAACTTTGATTAATGTTCTTATCATGCTGCATTCCTCAGCCGCTGGTTGTTTGGTGAAAATAAACGACAAACATTTGGTAAAATTCACCTGCTTAGGCCTAGATTTAATTTTCTTAACATTTATATTTTATAATTCTGTAAGTATTACGATTTTGGAAGGAATATATTTTCTAAATAATTCTCTAAATATTAAATGCTTTTGAACTTTCTGCCTTGTTTCATTATACGAAATACGGTTCCAGTTTAACGTTGACTCTACTTATCTAATTGGCATTTTGAGCAGCGTTTACCTGGCGTCGATTAGCCTTCTGCTAAAGTTTATTTCACGCCGTACTGGCAGAACTCTGTGAGTTTAGTCACTGGCTGCATTCCTGCTTCATTAGTAGTGACTTTATGCAACTATTCAACGGTTGAATTGTTTGAATTCAATGGTAGAATTATTTAACTTGTTGACTGAGGGAATGGACCTGCCAGGAATGATTAACAACTTGCAGTATTCACTAAAAAGTGTGTGACTTTCGTTGCAACTTTCATTTCAAGTAATTGTTTGTGTTTGTATAGAATAGTTTGCTTTATATCTTGAACACATAACTTGGTAAATATTTTAGTAAAAACTAAATGACATCTTAAAATTTATTGTCATCTTGAAGCCGTAATTAATGAACTTCAGAGGACCAATTTGGAAGCTCTTGTCTCAATATTTTTTGTTTTTTTCTGTTTCATATCGTTTATTCGCTTATCCCAGAACAGATAATACAAACAATAGAACTTTTATGCGGACAGATAAACAAACAAGCAATACGAAATAGGCAAACATAAAAGAGCCAGAGTTCTGTGCGGTATTAAAGGCGTACACGCTGATACTAAATAACAAGTGACGACTGGAGCTGTGAAATGCCATGCTGTGTAAATAGATACTTTCATGTCTTTTGAGTTCAAGTGAACCACCTGTGAGAGGCCGAGGCTTGCCAGCACAGCATAATTAAGCCTTTGATATAATGATACCAGCAATATTATCGATATGATAGTGATACCTGCAATATGATTTATGATTAATATGATAATGATATCATCAATGTGATGTATGATTAATATGATAAGGATATCAGCAATATGATATTTGATTAATATTATAATGATATCATCAATTTGATACATGATTAATATGATAAGGATACCAGCAATATGATATATGATTAATATCGTAATGATGCTTTCAATGTGATATATGATCAATATGATAAGAATACCGTCATCATAGAAGCTTCTGTATAATACCGATTCATCGTGGTAATAACATCCTACAGTGGTCAATCAAAACTGATTCAGTGTGATATTTAAAAACACAATTTTCAGCTTTTTAAATTAAATCAACAATTAAACATTAATGCAAAACTATCTTTCGAAATAAACGAGAGCCTATTTTGCACCGGGAGGTGGATTTGCTGTTGACGGGATAGAGGGAAGGTGTGTGGACGAATGACCCGTAGCCCATGGGTTCTGCCCGTACGTGTGCTACATGGTCATGGTCTGTACTCTGCGGTGCTAATTGTGTATTGAGGATAGCTTAGGGTGGGTGATAGCGTAAACAGCCGCCATGCTGGTAATTGGATGGGACACGATGTCTGGTTCCTGTCATCATCTAACATTAGCTTATCCGCCTGTCCTGAGTGCTCTTCACTCTCCCTTCCTAGTCCTATCTCTCTCTCTCACTGTCTGTCTCTCTCTCTCTCTATGTCTCTGTCTCTCTCTCACTGTCTGTCTCTCTCTACCTCTCTTTCTCTCTCTGTCTCTCTCACTCTCTCTCTATCTCTCTCTATCTCTCTCTATCTCTGTGATCCTCTCACCTGACTCCATAGTCTCTTCATAAATAATCAACTCCATAAGAATAGCCTATGACTGGTGTGTTATAAGAATAGCCTGTGACTGATGTGTGTTATAGGAATAGTTTATGACTGGTGTGTGTTATAAGAATAGTCTATGACTAGTGTGTTATAAGAATAGTCTATGACTAGTGTGTTATAAGAATAGTCTATGACTGGTGTGTGTTATAGGAATAGTTTATGACTGGTGTGTGTTATAAGAATAGTCTATGACTAGTGTGTTATAAGAATAGTCTATGACTAGTGTGTTATAAGAATAGTCTATGACTGGTGTGTTATAAGAATAGTCTATGACTGGTGTGTTGTAAGAATAGCCCTTGACTAGTGTGTTATAAGAATAGTCTATGACTGGTGTGTGTTATAAGAATAGCCCTTGACTAGTGTGTTATAAGAATAGTCTATGACTGGTGTGTTATAAGAATAGATGACTGTTGTCTCTTTATGCCGAGCAAGTACCGAGATCATTGAGGAAAGAATTCAATGCAAGTTCTGTTTACTTTGAAAGTAAGTTTTCTGTCTCGAAGTGCAACGAGTGGTATATTTTCAATGGTGCAAGTCAAGACATTTTAGACTAGAAAAGTTTCTGTATTTAATAGATATTTTGCTGCAATATTAATTTGTCTTGGTTTCTAATCTAATGTCGAATCTTAAGGAATGTGACTTCTATGATTTGTTTTTAAATTACGAAATATTAAATATTAGTTTTTAAAATATTTCCTTATTACATTTCAATGTCCTAGCCTGATATTTTTCAGTTTCTAAAGACTTTTCTCGGTCAGCCTTAAAGTCAAGTTCCTTTGTCAGGCTGCGCGCTTATGTGTAATTTCACTTTACGACTGTTGACATCCACAAAGAACTAGTAAAGGTTTTCACGACTTTCTCAATGAACGAATCTGTGAACTATAATATCAGATTGAATAATTCCTTACTAACAGATATTTATTTAATTCATTTTCATACGCAAATCACAATTGGCATACAATAAGCAGTTAGAGCGAATGAACGGAAATAAAGGCCCACAAGTGGCAGTTAGATATTCCGAATTAAAAGAATGCAAACATTTGCATTAATTATTAAGCATGTTCAATAAAATCCTTAGTATAGGCCATAAATATGTGTCAAGATAAATTTAGCGGAACATGTAGTATAATTATTAAGACAATCAACAATGTGCACGCATAAATATCTGCACACAGTGACAATTAAACATGCTACTTTAGCTCCTGCACTTAATATAATTATATAATATAACGAGATATATAACGAAAGTTTCAGTTAACATTTTCAGTCTATTTAGACGCCTTGAAGCGTGTAATGGTAGTTGGGTCAGGGCTAGACCTCGGTGGAAAATCATGATCGACTACACCGTTGTGTTGAAGACATTGGTAATGAGTGTTGGTTTATTGCTGAAACTAATGCCGAACACCGAACCAGTAACTGTACCAGTGATATCTGATATTGTATGAATTTGCGATGCAGTGGGTTAATACAAGATGAAAGGTTGATCCAGCAGCTCAGTGGTAATTGCTTGTTTCGGTTGTTTAGAATGTATCACAGTATCAAAGGCTAATTAAATAGTTGCTGTCAGAACAATTACTGCATTTTGTGCATACAGTGGTGTATCGCAAATAGCTATTTATAATTCTCGTCTATAAAATATTTTTGTATCCATTTATACCGGTAATAGTTACAATGCTGACGATCTTTATATTTGTACATTTATTTTGTGTATTACATTTATCGCATTATACACAGCTAAACGTGACCAGACGTTTTAGAGGTAAGAAAACTTAACATTTCTCAAGTATGGGTGAAAACCGTGAATAAAGGCTACCGATAGCACTTTTCTATTCCGCTATGAAGTTTGATATAAATTGATAGTTCCAAATATTAGAAAATACAAGAAAAATACACAATGCACAGTACAAGTAAGGTTGCCAATCAGTTGTATGCTTAACTTCAATTAAGAAAAATGGCTGCACAGAAAACGTTTGTCATTGACGCCTGTTGTAGTGGGTTTAATATACATAAAAATCAGAAGTTTATCCATTCTCTTCAAAATTACATGTATAAGACACTCCTGCATCAGTCACAAAGACATTGTTTAAGCTTACTGTAGTTGTTATTAAAATGTAGCTTATTATAGCTCTGACTGGATGGAATGAAGACTGTAAAAGACGGTTCTACTAAAAGCTGTATTCGTAACTGCGGCCGAAGGGCGATCATTGCATGATTCTAAGTGTCTCGAGTGTAGATAAGAAAGGTTTATAAAACAGCTGATATAACCAATTTCGTGCGATTGTGAATTGTTCACCTTTATTTGTCAAAGCCGATTTTAAAATTTCATAACATGATTTTCAAATAGTAGATTTTTTGCAAGATCCTACAATCCTTAATTCTCAGTCGTAATTAAAACTCTAGTTGTTATTGGATTTTCTTGTTTATACACATGTGCATGAGTGTGGCAGACTGTGGCTATGCTTATGTTTAGCCTACTTGTAACAAAACCGTTATCAAACAACCGTTAGAAGATGAGAAAGTGAATGTTTGCAATCCTTCATTTCCCTCTATTATCAGTGCCTACGGGCGGTTACTCATTCTATGACCAGATATGACTTCTATACAGATTTAAAATGATCATTTGACATAATAAACATTTAGTTCGAAAAATTACAAAAGCATATCAAAAATTTAAAAATATGATTATTAAGATAAAATAATGCGTGTTCGACAGTTCCATTTACTAAAAACAATTATGCTGATTTGACGCCGCTCTCTACACTCCTACAGTCCACTGCATTATACAGTTATCTTAGAACATTTTTTAAGTCAATTTATGTACATCCTTGGAGTGTATAAAGCTAAGTTAACGTCTTCTATTTTCTTACCACAATTGGACTGTAAGGGTCGAGTTACGAAACAGTGACCCTGCCTCCCTAGCAAGTTTGTTGCCAACTCTACCAACACAACCAATAATCTGTATCTCCTATCGCATGTTTTGCTTGTGTAGTAACTAGAGTTTCCGTTTTGTTTCTTGTTTAGTGGAAATTGTTGAGATTTGTTTGATCAAACCTAGGTACAGCTTCATTGTTTTAGTCAAGTACCGGAAAGACGAAAATAAACATAGACTAAATATTTATTTTTGATAACAGTTGCACTGTAGCATAGTCATGAAATCTGTTTAGACGTGTGAACGGTATCAATGTTATATGAGCTACATACAGTATTTCCAGTGGTTCCAGTGTAGTTTGATTCTAGTGCTGCATAAGCATAAAATATATTGGAATTTATACACAAATATTGATTATTTTAATTTTTAATTCAAATAAGAATATGAATACGTAATTAAGAAGGTAATATTTAAGTAAATTTGTGTTTCGAAAATTAGTAATACGAGAAATTTTAAGAACAAATTAATGAACCAAATATTTACTTTCTAAGAATCATTTTTTGTAGGGGTTCACTACAAGTCAATTATCAGTATAAAAGTATAAATACGCATATATACCATATAGATACTGTATTATTGTAGAAATTAGTATTGCCGCCTGTATCTCGTTTTTGGTGAAACAATTGATAAATACTTATTTTACTATTACAATTGTCTAAGGTCCTATCTTGTATATTTTCAGGATATTAGTGGGTGCTCCTAAAGACAATGTTACAGATCCTGGAGCGCCTTACGAGGTACAACGGCTTACGCGACCCGGGGTAGTTTATCAGTGCCCTCTCACGTCCTATCAGCAAGACTGCACTCCTCTCAAGATTGATCAGCTCGGTAATTATCTCATACAACTTTTAGAATATCTTTAAAATTGTTAACTCTTTCTTTACTCTGTCAGTGAATAGCTGACTGCTTGAGTTGTTCAATATTAGAAGCGACGAGGGTTTTATTGATTCTTGTCATTGTATTCATTGGTAATCCATTATCAATTTTTATTTTTTTATTCTTGTTTGTTTACTGTACATACTCTGTTTACTTGCTTACTTAGCGTAATAATTGCCTTGAAGGGCACCTCTGACCTGTGTAAATTTGCAGACTCCGTTTACGAAAACTCTTCTGCCATGTTCTGTTTATTAGCGCTCGTATAGCTGATTCGTCAGAAATAGCTACAGTGTTAACGCTGTTGTCATAACTCTCCAGCTTTCTAGTTTCCTCCCTGAGTGTTTCCTCTTCGTGATTAAACAGATTTAACGTCCTTAATTCACCATCAGAGATGCATAGCCTTAAATCTCATCCATGGATCCCGATGGAGATTTTTAACTATGATGTCAATTGCATGGAAATATTTTGTCCATTTGTTTTGTCATTGAATTCTTTCCGTCATTTCACTAGCATGTAGTAGTGAATTTATGAAAATGGATCATGGGCGTGGTTGTTTTCTAAAGCAGTATAGCAAATTAGCGTTGTAAATATTTACACACGTAGAATACTATACTACATATAATACAAAATATTAGATCGAGTAGTTTTCGTATACCTTGTAAAGTTGTGCAATAGTTATTAACTAGTTAATATTGCTAGATTGTCATTAAAATAATATACTACTTTATAAATTTATTACTGCTGTTTGCAAATAAAATGAGCATAATTCATGAGAGAGAGAGAGAGAGAGAGAGAGAGAGAGAGAGAGAGAGAGAGAAAGAGAGATGGAGGAACAATAATTAAAGTTTCTCCCTGCTTTCATTCTTTGGAAATGTACCCAGCAGAACCTGTTTATGCACCCTACAGACTGTACGCAATATTTATAATTATTTACAGAAGACAGCTTAAGACGTTTTGCTGACATTTGCAAGAATTTTTCTGAAAATTGTCAGCCTATCAAATTATCAATATCAGTATGAAATATGTTACAACGAAATGACTTTACTGATGTAAAATGCGATCATGCTTCTATACTACTTGAGCCAAGATCCACGTTTGATTTGGCTACTTTTAGCGTAGAATGAGGTTAATGAATTAAATCTCGTGGACCACAGCCGAAGTATCTCTTTTCCTGGATCGTTCGTAACCGATAGTAGGTTTTTTATGCGGAAGATGACTCTATAAATAGTCTACTAAAGATAGAGATAGTCTCCTAAAGATAGAGATAGTCTCCTAAAGATAGAGATAGTCTACTAAAGATAGAGATAGTCTCCTAAAGATAGAGATAGTCTCCTAAAGATAGAGATAGTCTACTAAAGATAGAGATAGTCTACTAAAGATAGAGATAGTCTCTTAAAGATAGAGATAGTCTACTAAAGATAGAGATAGTCTACTAAAGATAGAGATAGTCTACTAAATATATATAGAGATAGTCTATTTAAGATAGAGATAGTCTACTAAAGATAGAGATAGTCTGCTGAATATAGAGATAGTCTGCTAAAGATAGAGATAGTCTACTAAAGATAGAGATAGTCTACTAAAGATAGAGATAGTCTACTAAAGGTGGTCATAAAGGTAGAATGGAAGAAGAGAGAATTCGACGCAGATCGAAATTGGGAATGTTGGATGATTTAAAGAACCATTCGTGTATGGACATGAAGAGGAAAGCGGAAGACAGAGAAGAGTGGAGGCGTTATATACCATGGACCGGCCAGTAGGCAGTGCCCTTAGAGAGAGAGAGAGAGAGATAGAGGGACTTTATAAACTTGTGTTACAGATGTATGTGTGTAAGGCGAAACTTTAGTTCACTGTATTTTTCTCGTGTGGGTCCTTCACCTGATGAACGAATGTGTAAAATGCTAATCTCATGCTTTCGGTTAAGATTGATTATTAGTATGAGCATTAATCTCGTTATTACAAACTTCTAGTTTTAACGAATGTTTAATGACTGTTTTAGTAATTAAATAAAATCGCCTATACAGTAACTGTATTTAGGACAGATGAGTAAAATTGCAGAACATTATTATTTAGTATTCGTATCTCACTTCTGAACTGAAGTACGTATAGTACTTGTTACATTGGCTGGACCTGAGTGCCGTATAGTGACTGTGAGGCTAACAAAATTAGCTTATTGATAGGCAAATTTAAATTAGCTAGTTTTTGCCTTGTTTATTCAAGAAGTCTCTATATTCCTAATTGTTTTGAAGCACGGATATCTGGGCCAGTTGGCTGTTGCGAAATTCTCGTGTATGGTATAATAAGTACACGCCAAGCATGCCAACTTTAAATGTAGCAGTATAATTGGAAACACCTAGTTTAAAATGTTAAATAACTAGATGCTCTAAAAGAATTGTCCTATATAATCGGGAATGTTTTGTAAGCTCAAAAATGGTTGTATGTATAATTTTAAACATTTAATGTATGTTCAAAATTTTGTGTGGGCTTGCACCGCGCTGGATCTTATTTTCATAAGATGTTGACGCTCTACCTGCTTATAGCGTGGTCAGCGTATTGATCATTGGATTGATCATTTGATTGATCATTGCATTAATCTTGATTGATCATCGTATTGATCAATGGAGTGATCAGTAGATTGATCTTTGGATTGATCATTGGATTAATCAATGTATTGTCAATGGATTGATCATTGGATTAATCATCGGATTGATCAATGGATTTATCATTGGATTTATCATTGGATTGATCATTTGATTGATTACTGGATTGATCAATGGATTGATCATCGGATTGATCAGTGGATTGATCATCGGATTGATCAATGGATTGATCAATGGATTTATCAATGGATTGATCAATGGATTTATCAATGGATTGATCAATGGATTGATCATCGGATTGATCAATAGATTGATCAATGGATTGATCATCGGATTGATCAATGGATTGATCAGTGGATTGATCATTGGATTGATCAATGGATTGATCATCGGACTGATGAAGATTATTGTTATTTGGACTGAATGATCGATTTAGCATCGTATGAAGGGTTAAAGCGTCCTATGAATGAAATATTACGAGTAGATGTAGCTATGCTACTGAATAGGCCTATAGGCCTATGTTACTGAATAGGCCTATAATCCTGTATGATGCCTGCACGATGAAGCAGCCAGTGAGTCAGTTCTTTAGATTTTCTTGCCTAGTTTTCTTAGTGTTGCCACGTGAAGATTAGCGGAGCAGTTTATGTTTGAAATGAGTATTTGACTGGCTGAAATCCTGATGGAATTGGTCTGCGCGCGCTGAATGCTCCTGTTAGTTTGTGTGTTGGTGTGCTTTACTGTGTGGATGTACCGTTGTAAGTTCGTTTGCGCTGGTGTGTAAATATTTGTGTATATGTGAGCTAGTGTGTGAATGTGGGTGTGTGTGTTTGTATGTGTGTGTGTGTGTGTTGTGTGTGTCTGTGTGTTAATGTTCTGTATGGGTCTGTGTGAGTGTGTTTATGTGTTTGTGTGTGCTACGGTGTGTTAATGGTCTCTATGGGTCTGTGTGTGAATGTGCGCGTGTGTGTGTATGTGTGTATGTGCGCTCGTGTGTGTGTGAGTGTGTGTGTGTGCGCACACTTGAGGAAAACGTTGTTTGAACGGATGTATACTCTATCAAATGGTTTCTCTCGCAGAGTTGTTTGTAAATATGTATGATAAATTAGTTGCGAGTGTAGTGTTAATGTGTATGTGCGTTTTATGCTGCATTTTAATTTTTGTGAATCTACAAATGGACGAGATTTTGCATCTCTTCTCTCTCTCTCTTTCTCTCTCTCTTTCCTCGCTCTCTCTGTCTTCCTCTGTAGTGGTCTGCTAAATGACAGGTTTAGAATACAGACATTTTCTTAAATAATTTTAACTGGTGAATTCAGTTAAAATGCAGCTTTAAATTACCTTTTAGTATTATACACTATATTTTAATGTAGTGTACATAATTATGTGTTTTTTAATCACATTTTTATGGTTATGTTTATAATTACGTGCTTCATTTTAGCTTCTTATAACAGATATCTGGAGACGTTGAATACATTCAAAAGTCTCTAGAAGTTACTAGTATTAGAAAGAACGTTAATAGTATTAGGATAACGGTGATGCACTGATTTATTTTAATTTCGACTCGCCTACTTAATGAAAATAATTCTTTCAAATATTATCTTCTTCATGGATTTTTGATAATATTTTGAAATGTTATAAACATGCAAATTAAAAAATATAAATAATATTTGAATTAAGAATTACCAATGTAGATATTCTTTGCTAAAGTGCAGCGACATTATGGAGCATTTTTGTTGAGAGAAAAACAAATAAATTTACAATAATAGAATCCTAAATCTATAAAAAATTTCTCAGATAATCAGATTTAAAATCTTTATTTCAAAAATAAATTTTATTTAAAAAATAAGTTTTTATAATTTAGTGCTGTTTTTTGCCATTTAGCGACTTGTTTGTTATAAATATACTGCTACTGGAATCAGCAGTCCCCATCCCAATGCTTATACTTTTAAAAATGTAGCTGACGTAAATTAGATTAGGCTTGTGCTAGACACCATGTTAAATACTCCAACATTGTTTTCTTCTTTTCAATCTTTGCATTTAGAAACCTTTCCGAGGTGTAATAATAGTCGTAAATACAGTCTTCAATAATTAGTCCTCATTGAGTCATTGATGATTGATTGATTAATAAGTTGCATAGATCTATGATTTCAGTGAATACTATTAGCGGAAGTGAAGAAAGGAATGTATGCATTGCTCAAAACTTACTACTATTTACAACCCATTTATCGCTCTGCTGCGCGTTATGTATTCCGCTGCCACTGCAGCTGTTGTAGCTGCTCGGATGTTTGCGCTGACTCATCCTGCTAGCTAGCACCTCGCATCTCCCGTCTCTACTCTTGTTTTACGTCTAACACTACAAATAATACAAATAGTTGCAATAGGCTAGAAAATATACCAGGAAAATGTCGTTGAAATGATTGATGGTGAAGATCGTGGTGATGATGATGGATTATTGTGGTTATGGTAATTGTAAAATGATGATGATGAAGATAATCTATATTAATAGATGCTGATGATGCTATTTGATGATGATAGTGATGATGATGTATTAAGATATATAGCGATAGTAATGATGATGATGATGATGATGATGACCCCCCACTCTCTCATTCTCTCTCTTTTCCTCTTCCTCTCTCTTCCTCTCTCTCTCTCTCTACTATTTCTCATCCATCACTGATCGATGGTTGGATTAACTGAACTCTCTGGCAGTTCTGATCATCCAATTCTTCTATATCACATTAATCCCTCCACCCACCAGGCCCTCCACCCTATCTCTCATTCTCCTGGCATTTGACTTCCTCCTGTGGTATTCCGCTGTCCCAGTGCACTTAAATGTGCTGTAGTCCTGTGGTCTCTCGTATTCCTCTCTCCCTGCTGTGTCCTTCCAATTCTCTCTCTCTCTCTCTCTCTCTCTCTCTCTCTCTTTCTCTCTCACTCACTGCTGTCTCCTTCCATATATCTCTCTGTCTCATTCTCTCGCTCTCACTCACTGTTGTCTCCTTCCATATCTCACTCCAACTCTCTCACTGCTGCCTCATTCCTTATCTCTTTCTTTTTCTATTTACTGTATAGTATTGTATTGACATAATATTGTATTTTATTATATTGATACAGTATTTTATTGTATTGTATTGACACAGTATTGTATTTTATTGTATTGATGCAGTATTGTATTGTTTTGTTTCGTAGAATCTGACCCATATAATGACGATAAGAACGACCAGTGGATGGGTGTGTCAGTGATCAGTATTGTATCTTATTGTATTGATACAGTATTGTATAGTATTGTACTGATACAGTATTATATTGTATTGATACAGTATTGTATTGATACAGTATTCTATTGTATTGTATTGTATCGTAGAACCTGACCCGTACAATGATGATAAGAACGACCTGTGGATGGGTGTGTCAGTGATCAGTATTGTATTGTATTGTATTTTATTGTATTGATGCAGTATTGTATTGTATTGTATGGTAGAACCTGACCCAAGAAATGACGATAAGAACGACCAGTGGATGGGTGTGTCAGTTGCCAGTCAGGGTACAGAGGATGGCAAGGCCATTGTGAGTAACAGGACATCTTGTAGTGAAATTAGTTGTTTAATTATTTTATTCCGTATAGTTACACACATGAAATACCGCATGTGCTACATAGTTTTCCTTTGTCAGTTGCTCTTTTTTATAGTTTTCGTTTTATTTCCTCCTTTTCCTCTCCATGGTTATTTGTAATGGTTGCCTTTTGTATTTATATTGGGCACGTTTGTTTGACGTGGTTTCCAGGGTTCAAATGAGTGCTAGACTGATAGTATATGTATTCACTATGCTTATACTAGTATCATATAATGCTAGTGTTAGTGTAACAGTAGGTTAGTATTATCCACGACATCATCCCTGGATGACGAAACGGACGTTAAACCTTTATTATTATTATTATTATTATTATTATTACTATTATTACTATTATTGTTATTATTATTAATGCAACACTTAGTAGTACTGATATTTTATGTTGATGCTCAGTTTTGGTTAAATGTTCAGATCGTAATAAATGTCAATGATTAGCTATGGTTAGCATTATTCAAACCCGTTGCTTAGCCATTTAGATTTTATTTTGTTGAATAAACGATTCGAGAAAGCTGTTTTAATGCCAGTTTTCTGTCTGGTATTCAGTCATTGTTTTTATTGTTTTCAGTCATTGGTCGACTAGTAAAATAGAACCTGTGAGTATCCTCTGTGCTAGTGTTAGTGTTTATGTTTAGTTTAATTTAGTTTAATTTAGTTTTGGTCTTTTTTTCGGTGCACCTTGCCAGGTCTATGGCTCAGACCATAGTTCTATCTTAGCTCCACATAGTTCTATCCTCTGCATATTTTCTTCGTATAATAGTTAGCAAATCGTCTAGCATCCTAGTCTTGGTCTTCCTCTAAGCTTCGTTCTTTCCGTTCTTTCTTACAGTTACCTCATTTAGTAAACCTTCCCCTTTCAGAACATGACCTATTCAGTTCTCTCTGTTCCTTATGTTATTTATCAATTAGTATTGGTATCAAGAGGGAATGACGCCCTACCCAGTAAATGTTAGTCGAAGCTAAAGAAGTCATACGGGGCCCACCTCGTCGTAAGCAGAATCCCCAAAGAATAATGATATTTCAAAAGGAATGTTAGATGATTCAATGGTCCACTCATGTGTTGACATGAAGAGGAAAGCGGAAGATAGAGATGAATGGTGGCGTTATATACCATGGACCTGCCAGTTGGCATTGCACTAAGACAGAGAGAGAGATTGGTATCAAGTATTCTGTTTGGTATCTAGAGTCTAATGTTGTTGTTGCTGCTCTGCAGGCCTGTTCTCATCGCTTCAAGAAGATAGGCTCGTCGTTCAGGTGGGGGCTGGGGCTGTGCATATCTCTCACTAATTCACTGGATGAGGACAAGTACTTCGAGCCCTGTAACGCCAAACCCAAGGACACGGGTCACGGTCAGTACGGATTCTGTCAGGCAGGAATCAGTTCAGCTCTCGACCAGGTCTGATACGTGTACAGTAGTACATAGTAGTACATAGTAGTACATAGTAGTCATTGTAGTACATAGTAGTCATTGTAGTACATAGTAGTCGTTGTAGTACATAGTAGTACAGTGATTAGACTAGAGTTAACCCTTGAGTAGAGTTGGCATACAAAACTTGCAAGTAATGTACAAAATGATGCAAGAATGCTTTGAAAATCCTTTGTGTAAATGCTAAATTTATACTATTTATTGGTAAGATGAAATTACAAATATATTTATGCTACTGCCTTATTTGGTGAAGTCTATAATGAAAAATTTACAGTTCTCCGATAGCTTAAATTTATATTATTAATAAACATATTGATTTTATTGATTGTCCCCGTCTTGTGTCCGCGTTGTTTGAAGAATTGACCAACTGGTAACTGCACGTGTCATAGAAGGTGACTAAAGCACTAAGATCTATACCAACGTCAGAAAGGGCATTCGGTTGGTGAGCGCCTAGGCTCCAGAAATTGCAACAATAATTTAAACTCATTGAAGAGTCTCAAATAGGGGATTGGCTGGTGGTGTGGTGTAGGACAGAGAGGATTTGAGGCAGTCTAGTTGTAGCGCGACCCTGGTTAAACTGAGATTCAAGGGATGATGATGATTGATTTTATTGATTGATTTGACAGGATGGAGACCTAGCCCTCGGATCACCGGGTCCAGTGAACTGGAGAGGCACTGTGTTCATGAACTCAGTGGCTGACGTGCTGGACGACCATGCAGAGTGGTTCCAGGCTCCAGTGGAGGATCCTCTCACTCCCAGTGATCCTCACCCAGCTATGAATGGATACTACTCGTATCTCGGTTAGTATCATCTCTATTCTCTATCTCACTCTCTCACTCTATATCTGTATCTATCTGTCAGTCTATATCTGTATATATCTTGCTCTCTCCCTCTATCTGTATCTCTCTCTCTCTCTCTCTCTCTCTACTATATATATATATATATATATATATATATATATATATATATATATATATATATATATATATATATGTATATATATACCTTTTATTCGCCACTTGGGCAACCAAAACACACGCAAAACAGAAACAGAAATAAACGCAAATGTGCAAAACAAAGAAAATAGAACATAAATAAAAACAAAAGACTGCATTTCGAAAAGTAGCCTATGCAATGTAAGCACATCAATATCGTCAATATTGAAACCGCATAGGTTACATTTGTCAAAATTTCCACAACAATTTTTTCTTTCAACACTGTTGAAAGTTGAGATTTATTACATCTCTAGTTATATATATATATATATATATATAATAAGATATATATATCTATATAAATATATATATATATATATATATAGATATATAATATATATATATATAGGGCACGGTAAGAGGAAGTTTTATATATATATATATATATATCGCTCTATTTCGTACTTCTGACGGCAGATAGAATGTATCATATCATCTTCATCTTCCCTTGAATCCCAGTTTAACCAGGATCGATACGAACAGACTGTCTCAAATCTCCCACCCCCTCACCACACCACCAGCCAGTCCCCTATTTGAGAGTTTTTAAAATGTTTGCTATAAAAATGTTTATTTGAAGAAACTGAAAGTAGCCTTCACCGGATAGTGGCCAAGAGGCTCTATCTATGTTCTATGCTCATGATCTAGTATGTGCATGCCTGTCTCTAATGGATATATTTTTTACTTTTTAATTTTAATACTTTTTTCTAGAAATGTTATACTCTGCGTGGGGAGCTGTCATTTGTCAGAGTTTAGGCTAGGTACTCGGATGCCTAGATTGTATGATTGTAGATTGTATGATTGACTAGATTGTATGATTAACTAGATTGTATGATTAACTGGATTGTATGATTAACTAGATTGTATGATTAACTAGATTGTATGATTAACTAGATTGTATGATTAACTAGATTGTATGATTAACTAGATTGTATGATTCACTAGATTGCATGATTAACTAGATTGTATGATTAACTAGATTGTATGATTAACTAGATTGTATGATTAACTAGATTGTATGATTAACTAGATTGTATGATTAACTAGATTGTATGATTAACTAGATTGTATGATTAACTAGATTGTATGATTCACTAGATTGCATGATTAACTAGATTGTATGATTAACTAGATTGTATGATTAACTAGATTGTATGATTAACTAGATTGTATGATTAACTAGATTGTGGCTCCTAAGATTTAGGTAAAGTTAAGTTGCTTTAATTTGACATTGCTGACAGGAATGTCGGTAAAGATTGGCCGTATCATTGGTGGAAGGAAGACTATCGTGGCAGGAGCGCCCAGAGCTAAGGACAACGGGCAGGTCTTGTTGTTTCAGCCAGATGGTAAGCAGCTGAAGGTCGAGCAGAACCACTATCTCACAGGAGATCTCTTCGGCTCCTACTTCGGCTACGATGTGGCCATTGCTGACTTCAACAATGACGGGTAAGATTTACCTGCTGATTTCATTTTCTTTCTCCACTCCTACTGTTTGGAACTCTCTGTCTCCTGATCTTTGCTCATGCTCTACTATTTCCACTTTCTGTTGTTGGTTGAAAATATACCTCTTCCCATCATAGACTTTTTCATTTTGCCTGACTGTTTTTTGAATTACCGGACCGGCACTGTTTATGATCTTTTTCTTTGTTTTCAGCACATGTTTTTGAGATCGATCGTTTTGGGTGAATCGATTTGTAGTGACATGTGATAGGGGACACATGATTTAAAATGGATGATGTCCCTGACATCATCCATTTATGAGGAAACGAACGTTAAACCTATTTGTTTTTATTTTTATTATGTCAGTTTAATGCTATGCTCGTCATTTACTCGAGATGTTTAAGTTTCATAAGTAATCTCTAATAGAAATCAACTGAGATATATACCACTTAATACATCTCATATTTTCTGGACATGTCGGGGGTGAAATATTTTATTCGTTTTATATCGACTGATTGTTTTCAGGATGGAGGATCTGGCTGTGGGCGCGCCGTTCTATCATGGACCGGGTGTGGGAGGAGCCATCTATATCTACATGAATGGGCCCGAGGTCAGTGGAGCTGCTTAGTCCTTTCTACTGAATTAAACTTTTCAATCTGTTACTTTAGCACTACTTTATCAGCATCATCATCTTCCCTTGAATCCCAGTTTAACTAGGGTCGGGACACAAATAGACTGTCTCAAATCCTCTCAGACTGTCTATTTGTATCCAGACCCTAGTATCCCGACTTTAGCACTAATAATATTAGTAAGATTAATGCTCTTACTTAACCTTTTTTTCTTACTATGGTAATCGAAAATTTAATTATCTCAAATGAAGTAAATAATAGTTTTAAGAGGAATTAGCATGGAGTTTTAAGTGGATTATTCACATGACGTAACTCCTTTGGTGTTCCATCGGTTAGCTAGTAGTATAACTATGTGTCTAATCTCATAAACATCCAAGAATTACATTAAAAGCAATTTTGATGTATGCTTACTTTGCTAATTACAGATATTATTTCTTCATTCTGTAATATTGGAGCAAAGTGCGCTGAGTACACTTTACACTGTAATATTTAATATGGTGTAGTTTATTTTTGGGCATGATACTCTGATTGAGTTTTGCTCACTATTGTATTGGGCATCCTTTGCTACTTATGTGGCATACTGTACTGTTAAGACCGTTTCAAGCATCCGTTATATCCTCCTTTTTATGTAGTTCTTTAGTATTTTAGTATATTCAAAGCCTAAACAGGTGAGAATAGTTATCACAATGTATATTAATTAATTATTTAAATACTAGATATTTCTTTTCCTAATAACTTGTACGGTGTGGTTTTGAAATAAAAGAACTACCATCCATTTTAATTTTTGCCTATTTCAGCGTTTGGGCTCTAAACTCTCTCGTAAAATGAAACAATAAGATGACTACATAAGACACTAGTCTACAGTGTTGTCATCTGACTACACAAGAGCATTGACAGAATGACAAGAGGGGGTGGGGGGTTTGGGGGGAGGCTAGATGAGTGACCTGGGTGTAGGATCGTGGTCATGTTACGTATAGAGCTCTGTATGTTTTAACATAGACCTCTGTATGTTTTAACATAGAGCTCTGTATATTTTAACATAGAGCTCTGTATATTTTAACATAGAGCTCTGTATGTTTTAACATAGGCCTCTGTATGTTTTAACATAGAGCTCTGTATATTTTAACCTTAGAGCTCTGTATATTTTAACATAGAGCTCTGTATATTTTAACATAGAGCTCTGTATGTTTTAACATAGGCCTCTGTATGTTTTAACATAGAGCTCTGTATATTTTAACATAGAGCTCTGTATATTTTAACCTTAGAGCTCTGTATATTTTAACATAGAGCTCTGTATATTTTAACATAGAGCTCTGTATGTTTTAACGAGACGTTTGCTTTGCTTGCTTTGTTGCAGGGGATAACGTCGCTGACCAAGCCGATAAAGATCCTGAGCAGGAAAATGAAGGAGAGTGAGTGCACGGAGCTGGATTGTCAGAACGCTCGGTTCGGTTTCGCGCTCGCCAGCATTGGTAACATCAACCGAGACGAGTTCAATGGTTAGTAGGTTCATCGGCTGAGCAATTTTTATAACTTTTTTCTAAAATCTCTTGAAAATAATTTATTCCTATTTTTCCCCTTATCCTCAGTATTTATTGTAATTACGGATAGAGCTCCATTTTAAATTCACAATGTATAATAAGATGCCTTCCTGATGTATATAGCTTTTCTTTGATGTATATAGACTTTCTGATGTATATAGCTAAGACGGCGGGATTAGCGCACTTGGTTTAGTTGCGCGTCAATTATCGAAGTTAAGCTGCATCGACCTCGGTTAGTACTTTGTGGGTGACCACCTTGGAAGACCGAGTATTGGTAAAAGCTTAGGAATGAAAAAAATCCCAGGATGATGGAAGGTTATTCTTAAATCCGCGCCGGCTGCAATTGATGCGCCATCCAACGGCAACGATTACTAATAACCATGGAGAGGAAGGAGGAAATGGGTCTTAAACAAGCATCTGTGCTTCCTGACCCAGTGTGCCGTTATGTTATGTATATAGCTTTCCAAGTTCAAAACATTTGTCGTTTGTACTATTATCTTAACTTCTGTGTTTTATATGTATTGAAATGATTAATGATTAACTTATAATGGACGTCTATATGATTTGCACTCTCTCTCTCTCTCTCTCTCTCTCTCAGTGCACTGCCTACTGGCAGGTCCAGGGTATACATGTATAACGCTTTCACTCTTCTCTGTCTTCTATGGATTTGCAGTATAATTCTGAATTTATAGTGATAAGAGCATAAGGTAATCATTTTATCGCCCTCACCACTAAACAAAGAAATATTACTACTATCTATTGACTATGCTCTGATATTTCTGCAGATCTGGCTGTAGGAGCTCCGTACGAAGGCAAGGGCGCAGTCTACATATTCCACGGCTCTCGCACCGGCATACAGAGAGAACCGGCTCAGCGCATCTACGCCAGCGACTTCAACGCTCCCGTGCCAGACGCTTTCGGCTCATCTCTCTCCGGCGGAGCTGATCTGGACGACAACAGCTACCCGGATCTTGTAGTCGGTTCTTTCATGTCCTCCAGCATTCACATCCTGCGTTCACGCCCCGTCATTAATCTCGACACTAAGTTCGAAGCATTACCGTCCGTTATAGATCCGAAGATTACGCAGTGTGCCAGGACCGGTGTGGCGAGAATCTGCTTCTCTGTGAGGATATGCGTGAGGTTTACCGCTGAGCCGACTGACAGGTCTGTGGTGTAATATATTACACACATATATATATATGTAATATATGACATAGTATGATTTATTATGTAATATATTACATAGTATGATTTATTATGTAATATTTTACATATTATGATTTATTATGTAATATATTACATAGTATGATTTATTATGTAATATATTACATAGTGTGATATATTATGTAATATATTACATATTATGATTTATTATATAATATGTTATGCTAAGAGAATTATATATTACTGGAGAATTTATTTGTCACTACATAATCAGATCAGTCAACATGCAATTTAATTGCAGATGTTGTTAATTTTATCATTGCATGATAGTCCACTCCATATTAAGCTGTTGTGGCATCTGTAATGCCATCAACTACTTGTAGCAACGACATATTGGTTGTGCGAGTAAGCGCAGATCTTTCAATAAGCTTCTAACCTCCCTGTTTTGAAATATATTTAATATTACAAATTCTGGGCTGAGCTGGTGGCTTGTTGGCAAGGTGTTTGGCAGCAGATCAGTAGGTGAATGGGTTAAATCCAGTGCTCTCCCTCCGGACATGCTAATTTCTAGCAGGAAACGGACGCTAAACTTTGCTTTAAATACCATTTATTCAGTTGTTCTAATTTCGTTGAATGTTAACTGTTTGTAGACTTAGGGGTCTGAAAGTCCAGTGTTTAAAATTCTGTTTTTAAATTCAGTTATCCTTTAACTAAATGTTTGCCTGTAGATTTAAGGATCGCTTAACCTTACCTAATTGTTGATAGATTTTGGGATAATAGGATCCAATGAATAAATAGAAAATAGGAAGACAAAGTAGACTGGAGGTGTTACATACCATGGGCCTGCCATTAAGAACCCCTCTCTCTCTCTCTCTCTTTTAGTGCACTAAGAGAGAGAGAGAGAGCGAGAGAGGATCCAATGCTATGCAGTTTATAGATTTTAGTTATCATACAAGCCTCTGTTTAACTGTTCTTAGATTGTCATGAAATGTTTAATTGTTGTAGATTTAGTTATCATATAAACATACGTCTCTGTACATATGTCTCTGTTTAGCTGTTCATAGATTGTCATGTAATGTTTAAATAGATTTAGGGATCGTATAACCCTGTTGTACACGCTTGAAGCGGAGAAGTTTGCTGGATCTAAGATATCACGAGTTCAGTTCAACAGAACGTCACCAGGTGGCGACACTAGCAGTGTTACCAAGGCTCTAGAACTAAATGCCCAGACCAGTCCCGAGTACAAGTGTGAAGAAGAACTGGCCTATATAGCTGTAAGAGAGCTTGTTATTTTATTCTAATGTGCATTTAGTATGGTACTTGATAACAATAGCAGTAACATTATTTTAAGATGATAATTGATTTCAGTAAATAAAATAAAAGAGCCAAATCTTATTTCAACTATTTTAGTCACTACAATGTATGCAGATGTTCAGCTAAGTGTTCAGTGCACTGTTGTTAATTAATTATTTATTGTAATTTGTTATTACTTAATTATTTATTATAATTTGTTGTTAATTTATTATAATGTATTGTTAATTAATTATTTATTATAATTTGTTGTTAATTTATTATAATGTATTGTTAATTAATTATTTATTATAATTTGTTGTTAATTTATTATTTGTGTGGATTCAGCGCTATGCAGTAATGTGTTTGTTTGAGGGTCTTCACAGAGAAACAAATCTTGTCATTTTTCCAATTAGATTTACTATTATTAAAAATATTTTTGCTAGTACTGTTATACGAGGACCTCTGAAGAATAGACCAACCGTAAATATGCACGTGTCGAAAGAGGCGACTGAGCAAGAAGTGAGATAGGCAAAGAGAAACCACCTCGGAAGCCATAATTTTGTAATTTATTTTATGGTGTGGATAAGGCATAGCCTTTAGCGAAGGGATTAACTCGCTAATCTACGAAGGGCTCTTTATGTAGCGTGAGAACAGTATGTGAGTGGAATTATATACATTTGAGCTGCCATTTAGCAGAACGCTAGAGGGAGAGAGAGTCAGAGATAGGAGAGATAATTGTTAAAAAAATAAAATTTATTTCATAATTAGTTTGTTGTTTATATAAATTTTATGTATAGGATGTATGTTGAATCTTGTTTGATTTTGTAATAGATTTAAAATTCTAAATTTGTTGTCGACATGGAATTTCAAGGATTTTAATTAGTCTTTGATTGTGTTTTTATGCGCATGCAGAAGGAGACACGAGATTTCCTGAACCCGATTCCTCTACAGTTGTCGTTTAAGCTGAAAGATGAGAGAGAGCCTCGAATGAATCCTGGAGACAGTCTACCAGATCTCAACAGCTTTCCTATACTCAATGCCAACAATACTGTTCTACCAATGCACGTATGTTAACTCTATCACTACCATACTAATATCTCAACAGCTTTCCTATACTCAATCCTAGCAACATGCCAGCATCTCGAGTCGACGGTTTCTCAAATGCTAATAACGCGACACTGTACGTTATCTCACTGTATAATCAATTCATATTACGTTACTATACTAGTAGATCTATAATCTCTATACACTAGTATATTGTGCTTTAAGTGGTAATTAATTAATAACTTCTTTCATTGATTGATTGAACTGAAAATTTCTTATAGTTAATTGCTGAGAATTGCTGATAAAGAGATGTGGTGATTGAATTGCTGTAGGTTGACTTCTTGAAGGACTGCGGTGATGATTCAAAGTGTGAAAGTGATCTCAGTCTAAGTACTCGTCTTAATCTTGTTAGGTAAATACTTATCTTAATCTCGTTAGATTAGAGTAAGTACTCGTCTTAATCTTGTTAGGTAAATACTTATCTTAATCTCGTTAGATTACAGTAAGTAATCGCCTTAATTTTGTTAGGTTAATCTAAGTACTCCTCGTAATCTCGTTAGATTACTCCTGGGGTTCCCCAGGCGGAGTGGGGTGCTCCAGGCGGAATGGGGTGCCCCAGGCGGAGTGGGTGTCCCAGGCGGAGTGGGGTTCCCCAGGCGGAGTGGGGAGCCCAGGCGGAGTGGGGTTCCCCAGTCGGGGTGGGGTTCCCCAAGCGGATTGGGGTTCCCCAGGTGGGGTGGGGTTCCTCAAGCGGAGTGGGGTTGGGTTCCCCAAGCGGAGTGGGGTTCCCCAGGCGGTGTGGGGCAACTCGGGCAGATATATATGATATATGATATCACAGTTTTTACCTTGGAAAATTCAAAAGAGTACACTTGATACAGTATTGAGGAGTGCGACTATGTTGTGTGCAGGGATATAGAAGGCGACTACGTACTGAAGGTGGGTGAGGACAATGTGCTGACTCTGGAGTTTGATATATATAACAAGGGTGAGGACGCTCACGAAACTACCATCACTGTCACGCTCCCTCCTTCGCTCACCTACCTCGGGCCTGATGACAGGGTGAGCCATACTAAGCAGTCTGTATCAGAGAACTATTGTTATGTAGAAAATTGTAGTTTTTCCTTTCAGAGTTAACATGCATGCATTGGTAGAACAGTATTGTTAACGTTGAGTATAGGAAAGCTGTTGAGATCTGTTAGACTGTCTCTGGGATTCATTTATTCTTAATCTCTAAGTAGTTTTAAAGTTCTTGATTTAGATCAATTGATTTAGACTATTTTCTAAAATATCCTCTGTAGTGAAAGAATAGTATAATGACTTGTTACTATGGTAACTTGTTTCTATGATAACTTGTTTCTATGGTAACTTGTTTTACGTTGTTTCTATGATAACTTGTTTCTATGGTAACTTGTTTATGGTAACGTGTTTCTATGGTAACGCTGCTGCAGGGTAAGAAGTACTCGTGTGAACCAGAGGAGAACGTCGTGAGATGTGCGGCTATTGGCAATCCTCTCAAGCGCCGAGCCAGGGCCGAGTTCGCTATACGTCTCGACACCAGAAAAGCGCTTCCATCTAAAGACAAGTTCACCATCTCCGTATTCGTTAACACGTACGTACAATGAACTGTGCTGTTATTAGTTGGACACTTTGTTTAGTCAATATCAATAGTTATTTGACGTGATGAATTGGATGGCAAGCTATTTAAGATAGTCTGTTATAATCCTGAACACTTACTTGTTCCCCTTTTGCCTCCACTAAACCGACAGTCATATCCAACCCGATAAAAACCTGTGTATGTTGTTTCTTTTCTAAAAGAAGCTATACACTCTCAACTAAGCTTAAGTTTAGTATATTTTTAGTATATTTAAAATTATTTCAGCCTTATCGTAAGTTTAGTAAATTTTAAAATTATTTCAGTCTTATCGTAAGTTTAGTATATTTTAAAATTATCTCAGTCTTGTCGTAAGTTTAGTATATTTGACAATTATTTCAGCCTTTTCGTAAGTTTAGTGTATTTTAAAATTATTTCAGCCTTATTGTAAGTTTAGTATATTTTAAAATTATTTCAGCCTTTTCGTAAGTTTAGTTTATTTTAAAATTATTTCAGCCTTATTGTCTTTATGGTAGTATATAGACAACTGCTTCTAATGAAGCAGTGGAGTGATTCTTAAGTTGAATGATTGTGATTATGAATTGGTATGACTTAGCTCTGCTCTACATTTATTTCAGTTCAAGTGATGAGCTGAATCGAGAAGACGATGTAAGTTCAATGAACCTGAAGGTCATCGTCCAGACTGATCTCTTAGTTAGAGGGTCAGTATGATTGTTGCATTTATAAACAACTGAAATTTACTGAATTTCTCTGAAGCTTTTAAGAAAAACGAAGTATTTACAAGTTTTTTTTAGTAAAGTTGCTCCATGCAGAGGATCAATCGAATATTACTTGCTGAAGCAGTGGAGTAAAATGGAATAAATGACTTGAAGAATCGAACATGAATGTATATTGCTGACCTGTAAATATTTTCACAATATTGTTTTACCACATGACACATTGTCAATCTGCTGTTTCTAATCTGTAAATGCTTGATTATAGCTATATTAATATCAGCAATAATTAAAAATACTTTCTCCTGTTAGGTATAGGTAAAATGATTTGTTCCTGTTATTAAATTGTTTGTTCTCATGTTTTTTCTTATGTTTTTCTGACGGAATTGTTACATGTTAAGGGTGTTTTATATTTGGCTGGAGCCAGTGGCTATTTTATATTTATGAGGGTGTTTTATATTTTATATGGGCTGGGGCCAGTGGCGAAGTCGGTAAGACACTCGACCGCGGATCAGTATATGCGGGGTTCAAATCCTGGGCTCTACGTCATTGACATCGCTTTCGAGTGAGGAAACTGACGTTAACCTTAGCTTTATTTTGTGTATTGCTGATACGTTGACAGTCAGTCTAGCCCTGAGAGTGTCTACTTCAGTGGTGAAGAGAAAGGAGAGAGTGTGATTCAGTACGAAGACGAGATAGGAAGTGAAGTCAGGCATAGATATGAGGTTAGTAGTGCGTACACTGCATTACAATACAGTTCAATGACTTAAGTGCATAATGAGCGTCACAGGGCCTCATGGATATTAAATATTGTATTGCAATAACTTTATATTCTTTTTCTCTATTGTAATTCTATTTTTATGTTATATATATATATATATATATATATAATATTATGTAAGAATAGACCAACCGTGGACTGCACGTGTCGTAACAGGTGTAAGCACTTAGATCCAAACCAACTTCAGAAAGAGCATTCAGTTGGTGAGCTGCTAGTCTCCAGAAATTGCTACAAGAGTTTCTAAACCATCCCTAGTTTAAACTGGTATTCATGTAAAGATGAATTTTTCACCTAAGGAATGTCCATATTTCTGTCATCATTCTATGCATGGTGTACAGTGTCATTGTGCTTTTCGTGGAAAATAAAATATCAATCTATCTATCTATGGTGACCAATGCTGATATATATTAATACGATATTGTAGATAAAGAACATAGGAAAAGTACGAGTGCCGAGGTCTAGGGTAAACGTGAGGTGGCCCTATGAATTGCCCGGGGGCTGGGGCTCGAGTCAGGGCAAGCATCTCTTCTACGTCATGGATGAGCCTCAGGTTCTGATTCTATACACTTTGAATTAATTTTGATGTTTCGAACCCTTGGAATGCTATTAAGATTGTTGTGCTCAGCACTACTATTTTAATAGCATTCGAAGGATGAGTAAATTTTTGTAATAAAGTAAATTAGTTTTATTTATGTTTATATATGTACAATTTGTAAATCCATTTAAATTATATGGTCAGTTTGCAGTATGATAATAAAATATTAGTGGTATTGTCAAATTGCTGTAACATAAAAGCAGGAAGTCTTCAGTCCTTTGAATCTCAGCTGCACTGTTTCTGACAGTAGCTGCTCTGATGTATAAGCATTAAGGTTGGCTTCTTTTTGTCTAAAACGAATGGAAAAGTTTCTCACCTCGCAGAGAAGAGTGAAGAAGGCATATTCGGTTCCCGACTCTAGCTAAACTAGGATTCTAGGCAAGATGATGATTTCTGTTTTGGTTTATGGATTGTTTTATGTTTTCAAAATGGAGACAATACATAACTAGATTATTTGATGTCTGTGTTATGCTCAGCTCGAGGGAGAGGGTTCGTGCTTCTTTGAGCGACGATTCATCAACCCCAGACAATTTAAGGTAACTAATATACTTGTGATATTGCATAGTAATTATGTAGGAGAATGGAGTTATTAACATCATTTAATTATATCTTAATGTACTTGTACTTGTCTCTCTTTTTGTCTGAACTAACTCCTTTAGGTACTTTTCGCTAATATCCCCCCCCCCCCTCTACAATCATTACTGTGTAGCTTGTAACTAAACTTTCGGATGTGTTTCAGTTTTCATTTGTGAAGAATTAATGAGAGTCAGATGCTGAAGTTAAACACATTAGTTTCACATCGTAAGGCTTGGGCTCTTGTACTGTAAATGTCATAGAAATATTTTTTAAAAGATTTTGTTTTAAAAAATGCTAATATGGGCATTATTTAATTGTGTAGTGTGCTTGGAACGTTCCTGACATTTGCCTTTGTTTGATTAACCAGACCTTACATGTTCATTGCGTGATCGAATGATTTATTGATTGATTGACTGAAATTAGTGTATTAATAATATAGTAAAATATTGTCTAATATATTTAAAAATAATATATTATTATATGTATTTGTTCAACTACGGTTTTTCATCATTCTTTGTTGTAATGCCAAGAAGGGTTTTAACACTCATCTCTCTAAACTCTTGAACGTGCACTCGTATGCTTGATCCAATTAAGCATTTGCTAGCGATGAGTGGTGTTTGGTAGTTTGTATTGTGAATGTGTAATTCAGTAGTCTTGTGTTTACCTGTTCATTAGTGGTAGAAAATTACATTCATTGTTATAATATATGCAAGATATTATGCTGTAGTATACAAGACATTTTTAGACTTTATGTAATATGGTCTTTTATGGTAGAATTTCAAAGCTCATAACCCTTTGTGTGATGCTTAGTTGTATCTGAAACTGTTGTGGCCGTTCTTTAGGCATAACTGGGCTAATGTTTTTGTGAAATTTTATAGTACCTGTTGAACCTACAAAAATATTGTTGCCTTCTTTTTAATTTTGTCTTAGTGGTTGTAGAAAATATTTCACGCAAATATTAAGATTACTAGCAAGGTTATTGTTGAGTTTAAATCAAGACTGAAACTAACCTCAACCGTTTAATATTTAACAAAATTTCTTTTTAACCTACCTGCTCTTCGATCCATTTTGTGGAATCGATATGGAGGTCTAGATAGAAAGTGGGTTAAGGTTATCATTTGACCTGACGCTACCAGGTGTATGCAACTTGGTTTATGAAACCCTGTGGACGAGAAAACCCTATGTCTCAGTACGGCCTCAAAATTACGATCTCTTTCTCGAGAAGCAAGTGTTCTACCAGAGTCAAAAGACTTTCCTAGCGTCCGTTTAATAATAATATTAAAGAGTTATTTTGACATATAACCATTTTTGTATGATATACTTATGAATTATAATGTATATATCAAGGTTTGGGATTTAAAGGATCATAATTGGTAGATTATAATCACCAGATACATTTCGGTATTAAAATATTGTTTTGTGTCTGTTTTACATGTGTTGTGTCCGGGTTGTTGAAGATTAGACCAACCGTGGACTGCGCATGTCGTAAAACACGACAAAACACTAAGATCCAAACCAACGTCAGAAAGGGCATTTGATTGGTGAATGGCTAGGTTCCAAGCATTTTCTACAAAATTTTCTAATCCCGACCCTAGTTAAACTGGGATTCAAGGAAGATTATGATGATGATGATGATGATACTAATGATTTTTGTATCTGTTTTGCATTATAATTTCAGTCTATGATCCGTGTTGATGTTTTCATATTGCGTAAGATTATAATGCTAGAAATGCTTCGGGAAGCTTTTGCCTGCTTCAATGCACTTCTTACAGCAACTCTTATCTTTGATTCTTACAGCTAGCCTCGAGATGATATTAAATCTATTTTTATATAATTGATTATGAATGTTAGATAAGTTTAGTCTACTAACTGTAATGAATCTTCGTATTCACTTATATCTGCAAAAATGATTAAATTTAGATCGCCATTTAACTTCTATTGTAATGCACATTCTGGCGTACATCTAATCTGTTCTACGTCTTGCAATGTTAAATTCCGATTATAGAATGTGACAGTGACACCAGCAGTAGTAAGTGCTTAGAGGCTTCTTAATACTATGTCTTGTTGTAGCTTATCTTTTCTAGGTTTTGATTTATTCAGAATTTTATTATTAATTACTGTGCATGGACTAGTTTTAAGTAATCTGATATAATACATTATACTTGTTGGTGTATATTATTGTAATGTTTTACTATTTTTTTTTTTTTTTTGCTGTTTGTGAAGTATTGGCTGGTAGAATATTGGAGAGTATTGTTTGATAATATATTTTGCATGGTTGTGTTTAGTTTTGAATGCTAAATTTTGGCTAATGTTTATTCGTCTTGTCGGAATCTAAGATATGATACACATTAGAGTAGTAATATTTTACTGATTTTAAATCTAGAACTTCGAGCCCGTTGTTAAATTTGTTTTCATTTATTTTATAAAATGAACGTATCACGTGTGTTAACCAAGCAGCATTCTCTCGCTCATTTAATTTTTGATTTTCCACATTGTTCTCATTGGATCTCTTTGAATGACTCCTAACGAAGCTCTAAAGAAGGGGTTCGAAGCCAGTCTGAGCTAATCAGAGGGCAAAATCTTGGGATTTATCAAGATTGATAAAAGAACTAGATGATATGCTATATACATCAGCTTATCTTTTATATATGTTGTATAATCACCCACGACGAGATAGCATGAGCATTAATGACTATATATAATTTTAATGTTTTTTAACTTTTAGCTAGCTTTCTGAGTTTCAAGTTTGTTTTTGACGTAGTGACGTGTCTTCACGTTTATCTACAACTAGATGTGTGCAAAAATGTGCACATCTAAGAAAAATGGTCACTTTAACTGAATCTTGACTTGAACCCCAACCTCTCAATCCTAAGGCCAACGTTCTTACCAAAGCTCAATACGTCTCTCAAGAAATTACTATCAAAAAGTTATTATCTTAACTGAAAGCACTGATTCATTAGCAGAGTGTTTATCTTTGTATTATTGACTAACAACCATAAACCAGGTCCTCAGTTGTCTCTTTTCTATTCTGTGAGTTCCGTTGTACTGCGTAGTAAGGATATAGGCTGTTATGCCTGAATTAAACGAATAAATTAAATGATTACAAATAATGCTGAAGGTGACCTTTGTCATACACTCCCGCTGTTCATGCCCCTGCTTAAAATTTATTTTGTAAGATGCTATTAGTTAAAGAAGAAGTGTTTATGTATTGCAGCCTCCTCGACAGAGGAACGTGAGGATAGAGAATGGGACGGCCATAGCTGTCACGGACGACGAGAGACCCTCCCGCTCTAAGAGAGAGGCGCAGACGATGAATCTGAAGCTGGGAGGCGGTGGTATCGAAGTTCTCGTAAGTTCTGTCGAGCTCTTTTGTTCTGCGCTCAGTTACTATCTAGAAGAGCTGTACAGCTTAGTTTATCTGTAGCTCTGTACCACGAGAGATGTTTCTAGAACTGTCTAGTGGTGATTTTAACCGATGGTATCATATCATCTTCATATTCAATTCGTAAATTTTGCTCAAAGATAAAACGATATGACTGCACATTAAATTTACTCTTCAATTTCGAACCCCACTTCGGCTGATACTATACATTGCTGGCTCCTGGGCACATTCAGTCAGTACTGTGGCAACGGACTCTGAAGTTGTGTCGTTTTTAGATTGTTCTCTCGTTTAGTTATTCGATTAATTCATTGCTAATGTAGTACTATTAGTAGATAAATAGTACTATCAGTACTTTATATTAGGGGTGTACCGGATTCTGGTTCCGGTTTGACCAGATTTCGGCATTTCTTGCTTATTAGACAGTCATGCTATTCACGCTGCCATCAGACCGGTTCAGAAGTTACGTACTGGTGTTTGTAACTCTGTCGTTATGATGTGACGGATTGTATCGTTATTTTCAAAAGAAGACTACTTAAATAATATGTAGTTTCTTTGAAAGGAAGATAGTGGTGTTTAGCTGGTGTGTAGACTATTGTTGTTTGATATTAAAATTGAAAAACGCAGCTGATATTAGCAGTTAATATCAGCATATAATAGGGCCTATGAAGAATCATTTGTTAAGCACACCGCATGCAAGTTTCTCAGTATGCATATATTTGTAAAGAATAATTTAATTGTCATAATTGACTGTGAATACACAATTTTTATAGGCCTAATGCATGCACACAGTTTTTTGTAAATCTTTTATAGCACAACGTTATTCTTGTATCGTTCTAGTAAATTTTATATTGACTTGTTTGATAACAGTGTGACTATATTCATTAATATTATTGTTTTTGCTTAAGTTCTCTCATTTGCTGTGTTTGTTTGTTGATATTGTTGTATTGATGTGTTTTTGTTGTCGAGAATTTAAAAAAGTGTGTATCTGGATGTATTTCTACAGGATTGTGACAGGAACACGGCTCGTTGCTTTGACTTCTACTGTGAGTTGGGTGAACTACTGCCTGGTCGCAGTATGGTCATCAGCATTCGCTCGAGGCTCTGGAACACTACTTTCCTTCAGGTATCTTTATTTACAGATAGTTTCTACACTCTGCCTAGCTCTGATTCTATCAGGTTATGACTGTGATCTGTATTTGTAAGTGTGAAATAGAATAACTCGGAACTCACCTCAGAGGTTTTGCTGTATTCATTCTGACAGGATGGGGAAGTTTTCCAGTTTGTAGAAAGTTTGTAGCAATGCACTGTTGTGAAGTTGTCGATGTTCAAAAGATCAATTGAATGGTTAAAACAGTAAATTAGTAAATGGAATGAATTGATTGATTCGTAGCACTACACAACGGCTCAGGAGGTTCTTGTATACTCGAGAGCCGAAGTGATCATCGATCCCAAGCTGGAGATCAAGCAAACCGATACTGGCAATGATATGGACAAGGTGAGTCTACATAGCACTCAACATTATTGTATTATATTATACGTGTTTGATACACGTATATATTCTGACCAACGTCAGAAAGGACATTCGGTTGGTGAGCGCCTAGGCTCCGGAAATTGCTACAAAAATTTAAACGAATGGCAAAGTCTCAAATAGGATATTGACTGATGATATGGTGTAGGACAGAGAGGATTTGAAACAGTCTATTCGTATCCTGACCCAAGTGAAACTGGGATTCAAGGGAAGATTATGATGATACGTGTTTGATACATCTACTGATTGTTATAAAAATAATTATTGCCTGTCATATTTAAGAATTTAATTATATCCATTTAACTGGGCGCTTATCTGATCGCGGTTATATTTCTGCAATTACAATTTGCTCCGTATGCAAATTTTGAGAGCTTTAAAAATGTTGTGCAAAATTTTATTTGCTACAGTTTGGCCATTCTAGTGCATCCATCTTTTTTCTAATGGATGATTTGATTATAAACTTACGATACAAATGAGTGTGCTTGTGGTTTGACACTCGGAAACCAGACTTAAATCAATTTAGTATTTGATTAGTTGATGTGTTGATATAATAATAATAATATTATTATTATTAATATTAATAAAGATTTAACGTCTGTTTCCTCATCCAAGGATGATGTCAGGGACGTGAATGAATGACTGATTGACTGGTTGGTTGATAGATTGGTTGATTGATTGGTTGATTGATTGATTCATTGCTTGAAGGCTGTAACGAGAGTGTTTCCGGCGAAGGAAGTCCAGGAGACGGGTCCTGTGCCCTGGTGGATAATCCTGATTGGTGTACTCGTCGGTGTACTGCTGCTCGTCCTACTCATCGTCATACTCTGGAAGGTTCGTTGTATCATTCCCTGTGTCTCTCTGGTTTACTTGATGTACTTCTTAGCATACGTACTGTACTGTTTGAGTGTACTGCTTGCTTGAACTTATTGTACTGATTGAGTGTACTGAGCGTACTGATTTAGTGTACTTAGTGTACTGTTTGAGTGTACTTAGTGCACTGCTTGAGTGTACTTAGCATACTGCTTGAGTGTACTTAGTGTACTGCTTGAGTGTACTTAGCATACTGCTTGCGTGGACTTAGTGAACTACTTGAGTGTACTTAGTGTACTGCTTGAGTGTACTTAGTGTACTGTTTGAGTGTACTTAGTGTACTGCTTGAGTGTACTTAGCATACTGCTTGCGTGGTACTGTTTGAGTGTACTTAGTGTACTGCTTGAGTGTACTTAGCATACTGCTTGCGTGGACTTAGTGAACTACTTGAGTGTACTTAGTGTACTGCTTGAGTGTATTTAGTGTACTGTTTGAGTGGACTTAACGTACTGTTTAAGCGTACTTAGTGTACTGCTTGCATACTGTTTGAGTGTACGTAGTGTACTGCTTGAGTGTACTTAGTGTACTGATTGAGTGTACTTGTGTACTGTTTGAGTGTGACTAGTGTACTGTGTGAGTGTACTTAGTGTACTGATTGAGTGTACTTGTGTACTGTTTGAGTGTAACTAGTGTACTGTGTGAGTGTAGTTAGTGTACTGATTGTATCGATTATTTTAATAACTAGGAACTTTTTTCGCTATTCCTAAGTTACTAGCTAATTCATTAAATTTAAACCTTTATTCAGCTGTTAGAGGTTATAAAATCTTGTGCCCGATGTATTAGATCTTTAGCAGAAAATATACTCGAATATATCTGGATATATAGCAAGTTGTTGTGGCCAACATTTCTGCTCAAGTGTCAGACCTTCCTAAGTCTATTCTGCCTTGGGCATTTGTGTATAGCATTTGTAAGGCTGAGAAACTGTTACATTGACAATTGAGAACTATTTCATTGACGAAGCTCTGTGTGACTTAAACGTTCTGGTACGAGAAAGACTCATTGTTGGCTAATTGGAGGATCTAAATTCTGAAGCTCAAATAATTATATTATACTAGTTGTATAAAATTATCTAAACCATGTATCATAGCAATTCTAGAGCTTCGTTTAGCATATTTAATGTTTGGCCGAACACTGTTTGTATTTCATACTGCCAGAAATAGAATTAATAATGTACTGGCTTAAAATAGGTAATTGAATAATCATTTTTTGATGAATTTCATTAGCTTTCAAAGTACACCATTGCAGCGCATGTCTTTCATTGACTGCAAAAGTGGTTAAATGTATTGATTGACATTGGATTGATTGATGGACTGGATTGAGTAATTGATTAATTGATAATAATTGATTGATTGAATGTTTCAGTGCGGATTTTTCAAGCGACAGAAGCACGACCAGATGATGGAGCACAAAGCGAAGGTTGAACGGAACAACTTTGATGACTATCATGACTGAACTAAGCCTTAAAACCAAACCTGCCTCTCAACTCTTGTGCTGGAAGAGTTTTATAGAATACTTTATGATCTGCTCTGTCGAAATATACACCGTTTTAGCTTTAGGACAAGTTTTTAAATTTATATTTATGGAATTGAGTTAATTTTCTTGTGTCTTCTCTGATGAATGGTATAGGCCTATTGGTTTGAAGACTATGCTATATTTGTTATTTTTATACGCAACTAAATTTTCAACCAATTCAGAAATAGGGTAAGCTTAGGATAGCTATTTGCGTACTGCAGCTTTTAATTCAATTGACTCAGACAAAGTTAGACCTGAACTGGAAATTGCTCATTCAGAGTAACGTATTATTTCAATTATTTTATTTGGTTTTAACACATTTTAGATCATGTCATAACTGCCTATATAGATGAATTGTAGATCCGCAAATAGACTTTACTTCTTTTTATTTTCAAGCAGTAGAAATTTAACAATAGGCCTAATGTAATAGTTTCATCATATGGAAATGACATCAGGGAACGTATATGTCAGTAAAGCAGGAGCGTTGAAGTATAAGCAATTCTGTGTAGCTATATGAGTCTTATGATGGCAGTTGTCTGCTGCTAGATGTTCTATCTCTGCTTTACTTGTCTCGTTTTGTCCTCTCTGTCTACTAACTGTCTATGCAATCGCTACAGCATATGTGATTAAGCAGCAGCACTGTAAGTTTTATCATTTTCTATTTTGACACAGTATATTTGTAAAAAAATTAAAATATATGGATTGACATATTTCTCCTTGAAAATGTTAAAGTACAGAATTTATGGTTCTTTGTCTAAGAATGTATATACTAAGTGTTAGCTGCTTTATATTTTAAAAATTTTAGATATGCATTTATCGCAAAATGAAAATGCATCTGCAGTTATGAACCACATAATTACTAAATAGACAATATATGCACTCTAAAAAATTCATATGTGTCTACTTAACACAGTATACCAACGGTGAATGGATATTTTCTTATAATTTGAAATCCCTATATGGAAAATAAATTTACCTTAAGTGAAGTAAATTAAGTTATATGGTAAATATTAACTTTAAGTTAATGGAATTCTCACTCTAAAAACTAGCATCATTTTGATTTCTATAACAAAGGAAGCTTACTAGAGATATTTTATCGATCTAGTAAAATCTATAACTCGTTATGTGGTCTTGTTTTTTTGCTCCATTGCTACTTAATATACGATGCAGGTGTAATTTGTGTAATGTTTTAAAGCCGATTTTACTATACAGGTTCTGAGTTATTTAATGACTTAACAATTTTTACTGTCTTATTGTCAGTGTTGCATTTCGAAATCTACGTTTATGTAATTACGTATTATATGTACATGCTGTAGACCCATACATGTGATTTATAGCCGCGAGTGTTTATAGGCTGTTTTATAATTTATTTCTCTGCTTCATGACGCCTGTAATAATAATTATCCTGTTTAGCTGTATGTTGTCTTTAGCGCAGCTTCTACACCGAGTCTATACGCCGTCTGGCGTTACGTCGCTATCATTTCACGTACACCGCAGTGATCTTTCATTGGGGACGAAACGGACGTTGATTTATGATTATTAGGAGATTCGCTCAAGCGTGGCTACTGTAGATGCTATATCGCATATTGATCGTAGATTGATTCATCTCCTTTTCCTTCTTATGAACTCTTGATGTCATTAATTTCTAGCGACGGTATCGATGGAGAGATTACCAATCACGTGTTATTGATCTCAAGGGACATTACCAATCACGTGTCATTAATTTTGGACGATATTGATAGAGACTTTATCAATCACGTGATATTGATTTTGGACGATATTGATAGAGACTTTATCAATCACGTGATATTGATTTCAGATGAGACAAACTTTCTGTCGCTAATGTTAACAGCTGTTAGATGTCGAACCCCGAGATTTAAAGTTGTAACTTCTCAGATACGCAAAGTTTCGCCTATACAACATAGACTAGTGCTGATAAATGTTACTACTAAATAAAGATAGAGATGCCAATGAATATTTTTATATTCGCTGTTGTAATTACCTAGAGCCCTCTGTGAAGTCTTCCATGTTTTACTGTGAATCATTGGTGTTGTTAATCATATTTATCACTTATTATACATATTCTTTGGTTCTTATCACGATCACGATTCTTTGTCTCGTCTCATTGAGTTGCTAAGTTTATCGACTGCTTTAAATGATCGCTGAAAGTAGACTGCCTTTATGTTGTAACAGAGTCCCTAGGATAGCCTTGTTGACGAAGCATTTGCTAGATGTTTTTTTAATAGGTACTTATACTGTATTGTTGTAGCAATTCTGAACTACTTCTCAGACCTAGATATCTAAATTTCATTCTCAGCACTTAGCTGGGTTTACAAATTTTTACGCGTAATGGTTTAAGCAGATATTGATCTTAACGTTGCTTATCTAAATTATTATATATCATATTAATGTTTATATCATACCACAGTGATGGCATTTTAACACTACTGTTATTGTACTGCGTCACTTGACGTCATATTGTAGTTTAACTTGCGGTATCATACGAGAGGCTACGGCCAGCATCATATCGAGCTTTGCTCTTCTATCGTTTTCCTGATAGAAATTATCAAAATTTGCGCCAACTGCTGTAACGGGTTTTTAAAATTCATTTCTATTTATACAGGGGCCTCTCCCCATTTGATCTATGCTATGCCGCAAAACGAAGCTTAGTGGGGAACCGACCGTACCGTACTATAGTACAGTGCACCCAAAGTTTGATTTTCAGGGTCCCCCGGAAAATTTCGTGCCGCAAGCTGCGTCATCGCTTGTATGGCGTGGACGTCCCTGTATATATTGCGATCAACGACCTGTCGTTAGATTGTAATTGAGACAGTAACTGTCGTGACTAATATTGTTTATATACGTGGGCCGGTGCGTTTGGTAATACAATAGCTCATCTGTGGTTGGTTAAAGATTGTTTTAATGATGACGTCTGATAACAAATTGAATAACTAATAATTATGAATAACTAATATTCAATATCTAATATTCAATAATTAATATTGAGTAAATAATAATATTATCGCTATGGCAGTTTCGTATGATCCATAGACATTAGGCGACATTTGTATCGAGCATAAGTGTGCGTTAATGCTCTTTTCATTAGCGTAGTAGCAACCATTGTGCTGGATTGTGGTTATGTTTGAATTTATTATTTTATTTTATTGATATTAAGCCATGGTTACTGAGGGATGTTTTTTTCGGAGACCTCATAATGGTTTATTCAATTGAATGATTTATTTATACCGATATTTTATGCCTGTTGTTATTACTGCTGTTGTTGTTGCTGCATAACTTACTTTCATTAACTTATACAGAGTGCTGTGTTGTGATCATGGTATGTAGAAATGACTCAAATGAGCGTTATGTAGTTTTCTATGTAGTGTTTTGGAATGTCTCAATAACGCAGTGGTTAAAGATGTAGATAACGTCATGAAGTTTTGAATGACAGATCCTTAGGTTAATTGAACTCTCGTGTGTTCAATTCCTGGCCGCTCTGATCTGAGAGTAAAATCTGGGACTTTCACTGGACTGACTATTGGGAAAATGGACTAAATTCCTAACGGTTTAGACATGTGGTATTAAAAGTGATAGATATCAACGTAGTTGATCGTTTCACTATAATGCGTGTTATTATTATTATTTTTGTTGTTATTCTAATTAGGTTTGAGTTATTCGAATTACTATGGGAAGACGATGTTGTAATATTGTAAACAAGATGTGCTTACTTTTATAGATAATGACATGATAAAAACTGGTGATAAAAATTTAGACTATAGTACATGTACATAGATGTTGCATATTATAGGTTCAAAATAAATATGGAGGGTCTATAAGTTTGCAACTAAATTCTATCGGTACTATAGCTAGTGCAGTGCACTGATGTAGTAGATATATTATATTACGCGTTCTTTTGTTGCATACTTGCACGATAATGAACCTGTTCGCTTTCTCTAAGTAGAGGGCCTATATTATTGGAAGGTCCACAGCATGTAGCTCCTCCATATATTTCTATAAAACTTGAGTGTGGGCCAAGCTCGTGTACGGTGTTATAACATGGATGTTAAAAAGGAGGATATCAGGAAAGTGGAAGCGCTCGAAATGTGTCTACGGAGAAGAATTGAGGAGATAAATACTAAATAATAAAAGTATAATCTGGACTAACAAAGTCACGAATGAAGAAGAGCTAAATAGAGTTAGCACAAGTAGTCAATTAATATGATTAGTAATAGAAAACATATTTGTATAGGTCCTGTTCCTATAGGAGGCGGTTTGCTAAAAGAGGTAATTGAATGAAGAATGGAAGGAAGGAGCGCTAGAGGAAGACTGAGACTTAGTATGTTGGATGATTTGACAACTTATTCATATGTTAATATGAAGAGAAAAGCTGGGAATAGAAATATGTGAAAGACTTGTATTCTATAGGCCTTCCAATAATTCGTACACTGAGAGAAAAAGAGAGAGTGAGAGAGAGAGAGTATGAATATTACCAAAGCTCTACACACATGGGAAGAGAGTGCTGTGGCTCGCTAGTATATTATACGTTTTGGTAATGTAAAATCTACTTCAATGTTGCTATTGCCATTTTATTCATAGCATATCTACATAGATGTGTAGATGTTGGCGATTAAATACTTTAATGTATAAAGAATTTACTGAGAATGTGGTGCATGCTGAAATAAAATGGTGTTTATTTTAATTTATAGTATTTTACTGCGCTACGTTTTTACTATTCATTTTCGTTCAATAAATATTCTAAACTAACACGAAGTGTTTGTTAAATGCTATTTGCAATCAAAGCGTGATAAGTAAATTTATTTATCGATTTATCGCTTATATTTAACGCTGCAATAAATGGAAATCAGAGATATACTTAGCCCTGCTATTGTGGAATATTTGTGAAATCAATAATGCTAAGGCGCCCTTGGTAACATGTTTATAAATTAGTATATAGTGTTCTCTAGTGTTTCTTTATCAAGATCACTCGATTGAAGGATCAATAAGGTGATAAATCAATTATAGTGCAATTAAGCAATTGCTTAATTAATCAGGTCGCTCAATAGACAAATCAATAGATATTAAAATTATAGGTCAATAGATGCTTTTGCGAGGTAATAATATCCCATAATGTCGAGAGTCTAAACAGTCATTGTCGGTTAGTATTGAATTTTAGATTGAGGCGAATTGTTCCGTAATTTTCATACTGTAAGTTTTTAGTTAAAGGATGGGTAAAACCTAGGCATTCTCTACTGTAGTATTATAATCTAATTACAATAAAATTAAGTCTTCAGTGGGTATAATAGAGCATAGATTCTATATTTATGTAGGCTGTAAAGCTGAGGTTAACTTTCGTTTAACAGTTATGTCGCTGGAGAACGTAAAGCAAAAATTTTAATCTATGGCATCTCGCATATCAGTTAGGGGTGCTAATAAAGCGGCCGCCAGCTGGCATATTGCACTAATATTGTTGCGGAAATGAATTCTTTTATTAATTATAATTTTTTAGTTTTGTTTTCAATAACTATCTCTTCACGAGTTTTCGATTTTGTTTTTAATTTAGAATCCTTTCCGTCTGGTTTTAGTTAATATCTTGAGTGCAATCTGTCGCCTATTATTCGTAAGCTAATAAATAACTATAATAGTACTGGGCCAGAAAGCACTTCCATGCTTTTTAAAGACCCATGTAGACAAGGCTTAACAGGTTCTTAGAGACTATTATCAATCCTTTCTATTGTTAATCATATCTGTATATCTTGTATATCTTTGTTAGCGATAGCGCCAGCTGGCTGCAAGCTCCGATGTATCATTACCTTCCATGGGCTTAAGGCCATGAAAAACCCGTCATTTGCTGACTGACCTGAGTTTTGAGCCCAGGCTACTTGCATCCGAAGCGCTTACTCTAACCGTTGCGCCAGATGCCCTCTCTACGTTATGTTAAATTCAGAAATAGCGTCCAAATTTTAGTATCTTGTCGCTTATCTGCAAGTATTGAACATTTGATTACAGTCTCATTCGTTTTCGTTTGACGTATTTATAATTATTTTTAAAGTTAAATCTTCTCGAATTTTCCCACGAGCGGAGTAGTATAAGAATACAAAATGTCATATACATGTACAGAGAAACGTACGTCGGGTAAATCGGTTCAACCCTCTATAGACGTTAAAACACTGAAACTATACCGTCAAGACACGTAACGTTAATGTTTACGCCAATTTCCTCACTCGAAAGCGATGTCAGTGACGGGCGAGCCCAGGATTTGAACCGTGATCATTCTAGAGCTGGATCCAGCCAAAGATTTCTCTGTGAAGTTCCTCCACGTGACCATTCTTCGCTATTACCTCCACGTTAATTTTTTTATTCCGTATGTTCTTCCATTAGTGATAATTCCAGAAGCCTCAGGTCTCGTCATATTTCAAGTCTTCACACTTTTCTTTTGCCATTTGCTTTATTGTTGATATCCTTCTGAATTTCCCTTTTAGTCCAGTAGTAGTCCATGTCCAGTAGTAGTCCACGTCTAGTAGTCCGTGTCCAGTAGTAGTCAATGTCCAGTAGTCCATGTCCAGTAGTAGTCCATGTCCAGTAGTCCATGTCCATTAGTAGTCCATGTCCAGTAGTAGTCCATGTCCAGTAATAGTCCATGTCCAGTAGTAGTCCATGTCCAGTAGTAGTCCATGTCCAGTAGTCCATGTCCATTAGTAGTCCATGTCCAGTAGTAGTCCATGTCCAGTAGTAGTCCATGTCCAGTAGTAGTCCATGTCCAGTAGTAGTCCGTGTCTAGTAGTCAATGTCCAGTAGTAGTCAATGTCCAGTAGTCCATGTCCAGTAGTAGTCCATGTCCAGTAGTAGTCCATGTCCAGTAGTCCATGTCCAGTAGTAGTCCATGTCCAGTAGTAGTCCATGTCCAGTAGTAGTCCATGTCCAGTAGTAGTCCATGTCCAGTAGTAGTCCATGTACAGCAGTAGTCCATGTCCAGTAGTAGTCCATGTCATGTTTTATTCGCAGTATGAAATACTGTAAGCTATGCGAGTTTCTCCTCTTCGTTTACTGATTTAATTCACTATAATTTATGACGAATGTCTATTCTTCTGAAATATCTCTTCTAGAGAATTCCATTTAGAATAATTCTAATGTCTTCTTTTGTGTCAGTATTACGAAGTCTGTTACACAAAATTATTTGCAGGCGTAGCTAAAGCTTGACCCTGGTATCACACAGTTGACAATCTTCTAGAAATGCATGTTGGCTACATGTATTAAATTGTGCGTTCTCTGTAAAACATTACAGTAACAGCTGAGTAGTGTAAATTATGCCAATGGTTTGAAAGCTTTTGGACTGTAGGCCTATATGAAATTATTATGGTAGAGATTTTTAACTAATCCAGCCTCCCTTTCAAAACACTTAATCCGAGGTATGATGGATGGAGTGAAAAATAACAATGAGTGTGAAGAGATCGGGCGACCTCTAATGGAAAATGGATGCCAAAATGATATTAAGAGAGATCGGGATTCGAAAGACTCTGAAAGCTTCAATATTCCATCGGAAGAGATGAATGATCCGGTAGAAAAGGAAGCAAGACTTCTGTATCCGGTGGAGTCCAACCCGCCTGTGTTGATCACAATACTCTATGCGCTACAGGTAATATCTTAACGTTATGCATCTGAATTCAACAATAACTGTTGTGTAGTAGAACCAGACTGCTTTTTATCGTAAAAATTAATATTGAAATTGACTGACCTAATTACTCTAAAATGATATCGATGAATTTGTTACAATTTTTCCGTCACTCGCACGAATGCGCTATCTAAGCTAAACACTGTATGACACTCGCCAATTTATACCTTTTATTTATTGATTGATTGACAGCAATTATACTAAAGTGAAAGTCCCTGACAATGCATTCGAATGACGCAACGGATTTTAAATCTTTCTTACATGTATACATGCATTTTATTGAATATGAAGTTTATTCGTTAAATTGTTCTGTTCTTCCCATTATTTGAGCAATTTTATGGAACTTAAAAGTAGCTGAAATAGTGAAATCAGTATTATTTATAGTAATATCAATCTTTCTCAAGTCTAGGAAAACCAAGGCTTCGAAATTGTTAATTGTTAAGGCTAATATTTAAAGAACGGTTAGAGGGAGTGATCCCCTGGGGCTATGAACTGGAGAGAACGCTCAAATTTCCATGCGTTAAGCAATCTTTGGCTTCATTGTCTTTTATTTAACTTGGCTTCAGGTTCATGATATGACTAACTGATTGATCGATTCATTCATTCATTCATTGGTTGATTGATGGACTGTTTGACTTATTTATGTATTCATTTGCTGATTTAGTTAATGACTGACTAACGGAATGACAATTGACTAAATAAATGATTTACTTATTTATTCATTTTATTTAATTGATCGATTAATTAGTTAATTGATTGATAGATGACTTCATAAATAATGATTTGAGAGCTTGAAACTGTTTCTATTGCTAGCCACTTTAAAGTAACAAGTAAATGATGATCTATTATTTACATCATGCAATTAAGTGATAGCAGATGATTGCATCTAGCTTGTTATCTTAGTACTCGATATTTTCTTGAACTACTTTATCAAGTCTTTGGCACGTTGTTGTTGTTGCTTGCCCTGCTACAGCAAGTTTTGACGATGATGAGCGGACCGGTGACGGCAGCTTTTATTATCAGACGACTCTTATGTTCGACAGGTGATCAGGAATTTCTCTCACAACTCATCAGCACTAACCTGTTCATGAGTGGAGTGTGCACGATACTGCAAGTCTCCATTGGGATCAGGTACGTGGAATAGTGGAGTGAAGTAGGTTGAGTAGCCAGGTGTTTGGATTGAGGTAGGTATAATAGCTTCGTGCAGAGTGAATGGGCTGTATGGGCTAGTTAGGTACAAATTGAATAGCCTGATGGAGTAAATTTAGTTAAATTAACAGTCAGGTAGATCGAGTTATTAGGTGCTGATGGCTTAGGTAAGTCGAACATTGTTATGAAATGAAGCTAATTGTTAATTAATTTATCTGCTGAAGTTAGGTAGGACTGCAAGCCTGGTGAAATATGTTTTCACAAAATATTAGGCCCAATAGTTTTTCGACCCTTTCATAATTTAAAAATCCGATATCTCATGTAATTAAACTTTAACTGGTGATTAACAATGTCTACAACAAGTGTGTAGAGCCTCGAGTGTCAAATAGCGTCATTTAGACTATTTGACCGATGCTGAGGTAATAATAATAACACAGATTATAGTGAAATGATCAACTACGTTGATATCTATCACTTTTAATATCACATGTTAAATCCGTTAGGCAATTTTGTCCATTTTCCGTATAGCCAGTCCAGTGAATGTCCGATATTTTACTCTCAGATCAGCGCGACTGGGATTCGAACCCGCGAGAGTTCAATTAACCTCAGGATCTGTCATTTAGAACTTCACGACACCTCTAACCATTGCGCTATTGAGACATTCATTGAGGTAGGCCTACAGTGAATACTCTTGAATTCGACTCGCGAACAATCTGAACTGAGAGTAAAATCTCGAACATGGACATGATCGATGATTTTTATAATTGACTAAATTTGTTCACAAAGTTGGATATTTTGTTCTAAGAGTGACGGATGTTTTCAAGGATGATTGTAACTGCTGCTGCACTATAGCATCTGTCTAACCTCTATATTATTATTGAAATGCAGATTACCCATATTGCAAGGGAGCAACTTTGCTTTTCTCTCTGTGCTAGCCAGCATGATGTCCACAGCTCAATGGAAGTGTCCAGGCACAGGAGTTGCTCTAGCAAATGGTAGTCAACTGTTTAATATACTAATACTGTTTAAATTATGAAGTTTATTTAATTAAATTAGAATTTTACTGATTTCTCTCAACTATACTGGTTCAGGCGTCATGAAGACTTGTAACACCAGGCATATTAACTTTAGTCTCTCTCTCTCTCTCTCTCTCTCTCTCTCTCTCCCTCTTGTACTCTTTATTATTCTGACAAATAGCAGGTCCAAGGTACAAACTCATACTCACAGTTTTCTAGAATTTTCCGTTAAGAGCATTCTATCGATCAACAAGTTATTCCCTTACCTAATATGCCTATGCCTTCCCATATTGATGCAACCTATAGCTTGTGTAAATAATATTATGGCTTCTTAGAATCTAGAAGTGGATATCATTTGCCTCAGTTCTCTAGACAGGCCAAAATAAGACGAGAATGTTTTCACGATCATTTTTATCATTTCCAACATTTCGACGTTTATTTCTTTCGTTATATCTTCCTTTAAATTTTCAATACTCATTATATACCTTTTTCATCACACCAGTAATGACTACATAATTTTAACATTGTCCTATGCTTTTCCAGTCCAAGCTCAGTGCGAAACTGAGGCTTGCGCTGTGAAAATAAAATCGTATAATTTGACAGAAATATGTAAAGAAATTATATGCCATGAACCTGCTACTAGGCAATATCATGAAGATATAGGCCTAGTAATCTAGATAGGCTAGTGATATAGAGTTTGCAATAATTAAGCTATTCTATGAGATTTTATATAAACATGTAGCATCAGACTTTGGAAACGTTCCTTGATTAGCGTATCATGCACAGTGATGATTCAGTCGATAGCATGTTTGACTTGTGTCAGAGGCCATTGGTTCTAGCCTAATCGGCTCTAACAGTGTGCAATCACATATGGTACTGAAGCAGACGTTAAATCTAACCCAATAGTTTTTTATTTTCGATCTAAATTTCAGAATTTATGTAGATTTTACCTTCAGGATCCTGCATCAAGTTTTAGAGTATAATTTCAATGTGTTCAGAAAAATGACTGAGTTATTTTATTTTTAAAACTGATTTTACGGCATTTTGTTTTACGTAGAATTCACTGCATTCTGATCTCCTCTTACATTAGATCTCATTGTGTTTCTGGTTTTAAACGAGGTTTTACAAGGTCTACACAGATACTTATTTCATCTTCTAACTATCATGGTAGCCTAACCAGCAGCACTTAAGAGTTCCTTAATCATTACAAAATGTGTATACTTTTTGACATGTACAATCGTTTTGTGTGAATTGAGTTTGGATATTGTTCCAAAGGGAAGCTTCTGATATCATAGTCAACTGGTAAAAACTGACTTTAGCCTTTATTATAAGTATTTAACGGATGTTAGTCTATTAATTGTACTGTTAACTTTAGATTTATTTGATAAGCGCCCAGGTAAAGTATAAATAGTAGCCTTTTAAATAATGTTAATATTTGTTAAAGTAAATTAATAAATAAAACATTTTGCAGATTCACTGATCTTCACAACGGCTGAAAATGAAACAGCAATAACATCGGATCAAGATCTGTGGAAGCCTCGAATTCTAGAGGTAAATATTCTGTGGTGTCAATCTAGCCATTACGCTTTGACATAAAGCTTAATGGCTAGATTGTTGACCTGTTGACTTCAAACGTCAACTTCTCATCCATAGAATGCTAAATAATTAATTTACCATTTTATAGAATTTAACTCACAAAGACTCATCAATGACATCCTGTACTCAGAGTTCTTGCCAGTGCATATACGATATATACTGTAAGAAAAGTGCTCATATGGCTTTCAACTAAGAATTTTCCAATAATTACTATGCTATCTATATACATGTATTGGCCTATATTATATTAAATAAATATATGTATATATATATATATATACATTCTATATATAGTCATATATATATAACCTATATAATATAACAATAACATATATGTAAGAGATATACATGTATATATTATATATATATCTATATATATATAATATTTAATATATATATATAGAATTATATATATATATATACAGTGTATATATATATATATATATATATATATATATATCAGAATCTCTAGAAATTTATGTATGGTAGTAATCATCAAAAATCTTGTCTTTAAATTAAATATAATAACAATATAATATAATATAATATCTTTAACACAATCCCATTATTTATTGATCTGTTTACTGCTGTAGCAATTTAGTCACACTCCTGTACAGCTGCTTTTCTTTCTGTGAATTCACTTCATGAATTTATTTTATTCATCCAGGAAATTAGAGAATTGGATCGAACTGATCAATGCACTCAATAATGGATCAACTGATGTTAATTAAGCTTGTTATTTAATAATAACTAATTAGCTGATTCAACATCGTATTCGATAACTTGACTGCGCACATTTACAATAATATTTTAAACTGTTCAAAAGGTAGCAACGTCGACTAAGCTACATTGCTTTCCATTATTATTTCAGGCTTCAGGATCTCTAGTGGTCGCCTCTTTGTTTCAAGTGCTGATCGGTTGCTGTGGACTGCTTGGCTTCATGATGTCCTACATTGGACCGCTGACCATCTCTCCTATCATCATACTAATCGGCTTGTCCATCAGTGACTCCGCCGTTTCCACCTCCAGATCTCAGTGGGGGGTAGCTCTGGGGTGAGAAACTCGATAGCAGTCTAATCAGTTTGAGCTCTTAATATCATCGCCATCATCATCTTCCCTTTAATCCCAGTTTAACTAGGGTCGGGATACGAATGGACCTTCTCCACTCCTTTTTGTCATATTAAAATCTCTTCCATTCGTTTTAGAACATTTTGTGTCAATTTCTTGAGCTCTTATAAAGATAAATAATTAATCACTGTTTACTATTTTAGTTTTGAGGGATTTTCTTTCTACATCCTTTTCGCTTCAGTGATATTTTTTATTCTTCTAATATTTGTGGATATATCTGATACATACCTACATCGCATCTAATGATAGTGATTTGTACAAGTGATACGTGCACATATTATGTACACTTCTAAGACTTGTGAAGAAATCAATATACACGCTCTTTCTTTGAACATTCTGTCATCGTCATATACTTTAAAAATGGCGTCTTAAAATTGTCATTCTAATAAATATGGGCAACGTTAATGACAGAACAGTTGAGTTTGCGCATTCGGAATAAGAGTATTAAATATGGTCTCGGTTCAATTCCTCTCATATAATATTTTACATTGCTGGAATTCTTAGATAGATGTAGGCTTTGTGGATATTACTGATAGAATTTTATATTAAATATTGGAATTATCGAAAAGCCAAAGGGAAATCACCTCCGAAGCTATATTATTCCCAAGCTATAGGCTTTAGATGAGGGCAAGCAAGACTCAAATTTTTGTGAAGGGATTAACTGGTTAATTGATGGAGTTCTCTTTATTGTGCATGAGAGCAGAATGTGCGTAATAAGAATATGTACCTTGGACTTGCCAGTTGGCACTTAGCAGAACACTTGAGAGAAAGTGAGATAGGGGGAAGTATTTATTGAATATTTATACGTTATATCGCATTTCTGCAATAAGCTATATGTAAAAACGTTATATTTACAAATGTGTATTTTATAAATATTTGTTATTGTATTACATATTGGTAATTATTTATAGGATGTTATTATATATATAGGAACAATAGGGTAGTCATGTAGAAACGATTTATCATTTATGCTTGACAGGTTAAAACAGAATCCGCACTAACGTCTTGAATAGTGTAATGCTCGCCTTAACTTCGTTGTCAATAAATGTGTACATTATAAATGAAATCAATATATTAGAGATATGGATACTATGAAAAAAGTAATTCTATTTTAAAAGGACAGAAAAATTCTCAAGGCAGATAACTAAATTGAAAGCACTACAATATTACTTATGCTTTAAATTTTAAAGATAATTGTGGATTCTTTAAAGTAATAAAATCAAATAATAAAATTATTATTCTATTGTTTGATTTGTAGAACTGCCGGAGTTATAATGTTCACGATCTCATTTCTTCAGGACGTCCGGGTTCCGCTTCCGAGTTACAGCCGTGATAAAGGATGCCACATGGAGAGATATCATCTCTTCCGACTACTTCCAGTAATGACTTCGTCATTATAATTTTAATATCAACTCGGAAATATATTTTAACTTTCGTTCACTTTGCGTAATCTGTGTTACTCAGAGAATGAAATATTTATAGAATTAGAAAGGCATATATTTTATACTTTTATACTTTTACCAAGCTATAGGCAACATAAGGTATATGGCATAGACTTTATAAAGGGATTAACTTGTTTATCTACGGAGTGCTCTTATGGAGCGAGAAAGCAGACGTTGAGTATTAATATGTACCTTGAGCCTGCCACTTGGCAGTGCACTGAAGGAGAAGATATTTCATATTCATTGTCTTCTCAATATATAAAATAGCTCAGTGTGCAGAGCGTCAGATAACTGCATAAAGTGTAAAGAGATCGATCCTGATATGAACTGATGATTCCTATAATCGATACACCAGTCAGCTTGTTAGGGAGCTTAATCTCGAAAAATTAAGGAACAGGTAGCCTAACGGAGTAATAGGTTAAGACGATCAAATTGCTAAATCACACACACACATACACACACACACACATATGTATATATATATATATATATATATATATATATATATATACATATATATATATAATTAATTAATGAATGAATTAATTCGTTTGTGTTCATTACAATGTAATTTACATTTATATTTGCTTTGTTTGCAATAAGTCGGATAAATCTGATTCCTTTCATTTGCGTATCATATTGATAGCTGGACTACTATAGGAATTTAATTATTTTCGCTGTTGGTGTTTTAGCAAACCTTGGCCATTGTATTTGGTTGGACTCTGTGCGCGATACTCACGGCCTGCAACGTGTTTTCAGATGATCCCAACCAACCGAGCTACCTCGCTAGAACAGATGTCAACCTGGACTGGATATCAGAGAGCTCCTGGTTTTTCGTTCCATACCCAGGTATGCGGGAGAGGTCCCTCTTTCAATCTCTTTTCTCTCTCTCTATCTATTTCTCTCTCTCTCTCTCTTTCATGAATATTATTGTTCATTTTGAATACTTTTTGCTATTTAATTTAATTTGTGTTATTTTCATTTTTTCTAAAAAATTTGATTCTAAGTTAGTAAGATACTCTTGTGTGATCTCTATATTTAGAATGCTCCATAGAGCAGGAATGATCTGGAAATATCGCAGATCTGAACAAAATTACAGTCGATTTTCTTCCTACGTTGTTACATTATTCGTCTATTACTAAATGAATGCAGTCGCGGTTTCTACTAATTTGAGTAGGCCCATCTCTAAAATCTACGTTATGCTATATACATGTACATGTGTATGACGTAAGAAATAGCTGTACAATTCAGAATGATAAAGCAATAACAGCACAATATGGCGTCTTATGATGCATCTGTATGATGTGATGTGTTTGTTTCCCTTTGGTTCTAATACATATATAATATAGGTTTCATGATCGCCATCTTTCACTCGAGAATATCTTCGACTTTATTCCTGGTGCTACACTCAAATATTCTTCCATTCTTCCTCTGTAAACTGAATTCTGGACTTTCCATGTGTTTAGCTTTCCATCTTTGAAGATCCATACCCAACATTTCTTTCCAGGAATCTTTCTTCTGTTACTCGTGTCTCTCATGCCTTGCTACTAACCTGACCTAACGGCACACCGGGCCAGGAAGCACAGATGCTTGTTTATGGCTCATTTCCTCCTTCCCCTCCATGATCATTAGTAATAATCGTTGCCTTTTGGTTGCGCATCAATTGCAGCCGGCGCGGATTTAAGAATAACCTTTCATCACACATACATGTAGTTCATATGATTAACACTTGCAATCATACTATTCAAAAAGATTTAAATTGTCTTAATTCGTTTCATTAAGCGTACACTCTCTAGATGAATGAGCTGCCTCTACTTGAATGTTGTACTGTTTATGTATTTATTTATGCCAGCACGTGTAGAGAAGCAAGTAAGACATAAAAAGAACGAAGTGCAAACAGACTCATCGATGTGCAAAAGTCAACAATTACCTCACACTAGAAGCAGTTTATTGCAAACCGTCACACGGCAATTATGCAACTTAACTTAATTTCTAAATCTTACATTTTTTACTTAAAATCTATTATTTAATGCAACCTTTTTTATTCGATTCAAGTCATAATAAACACCCAATCCATCATATTTAACTAGAAACTAAACAAATAATCAGGAAGAGAGTTACCACAAAAGAGCTAATAGTGTTAATCCTCAAATGCTACAGAATACTGTAACATTTGAGGATTAACACTAGCAATCAGTACTTGTCGTAATACACACCTGCTAGTGCATGTAGGTTTTACGTGTTCGAGGCGACAGCTGTCACCTATATTTAGCCAGCCATACGTATCACGACCTAAGAGGCTAAGAGTCAGAATCCGTCGGCCTAGATCGTTTGAAATGCGATTACGCCTTTATAGGCCTGCTACATGGCCTGAGTACTGGCTGTCTGGAGCTGCTCACTGAGAGCAGCTCTTAGAGAACACGGAGCTGTGAGCGAGAGCAGCTCACTTCAAAGAGCACCACTTAGTGAGTCGAAAGAGCAGTGAGCGGCCAACTCTACATGTCATTCGTTATTTGCTATTTATTCATTTATTTAAGATTTCGATCTTGCATAGCAAATACACAATGTAATGTAAATAATTAAATAGCACATAATTGCAAAATCAGGGTTAACCCAAGGCAATAGGTTTCTATGTTGCAGGGATGTGGGGATGGCCGACATTCAGTGCGGCAACATTTTTTTCGATGCTTGCTGCCACACTCAGCTCTATCATAGAATCTCTGGGGGACTACCATGCCACTGCCCAGGCATCCGAAGTTCCGTCACCGCCCAAACATGCCCTGAACAGAGGAGTGGCCATAGAAGGGCTAGGAGGAATAATCTGTGGGCTGCTGGGTTCGGGGCATGCCACTACTTCGTATAGTGGTGTGGTTGGTTTTATCACATTGACTGGGGTAATTATCATAGCTAATCTATGTTTTGTTGTAAGCTAAACCGGCAGCAAGTTGAAATGTTATATAATCAATTCACCCAGACCAATCTGCAAAAGAAATGTGCTGAGAAAAAGTAAGGTCCTAAACGAAAGCCAGTCCGGTGATCAAAAATGGTCAAGGTAGATTGATTATGTCTATGGTGAGAAAAGGTAAGTTTTAAGCTTGCTAGAGAATGTTGAAAGAGAAAGACAAGTAGATTAACAGGTAAAGAGTTCCAGATTGTGGGTGCTGCGTAAGAGGATGAACGCCTGCCCAATGACGTGAGTATATTTGGAACAGAGAGAAGATTGGCATCGGTGGAACGAAGTGCATGTGAGGGACGATAATGAGGAAGAATTTCAGATAAGAAGGCTTGCCAAATCGCAGAGTTTTGAAAGTTAATAGAGCTATTTTATATTATATATTAATTATTGGAGCATTATATATTTTATATTTTACAGACATGAATGTTATTTGGATACAGATTCGATCCCTTAATTGAACTGTTCACAAGCAGATTGACAAGTCTGACAATTAATTTTAGAAAATATTTGCGGACATATATTAGTCCAGGGAAAACACCCTTAGATTTCTGATGCTCGCTTAAGAACTTTATCGAGAGATGATAGGGAGAAACAGTAAAAATGGCCATTAACTAATTTATCATTAGCTATGTCATAAGTTAATAAGCATTGATTTAACGCTTCTTTTGGCTGGAGCCAGTGGCGAAGTCGGTAAGATACTCGACCGCGGATCAGCTGATGCGGGTTCAAGTCCTGGGCTCGCCCGTCACTGACATTGCTTTCGAGTGAGGAAACTGACGTTAACCTTTTGCTTTAGCTTTTTTAACTTTTAACGAATTAATTTCTAACTGATAAGGATGATAATTGATTGCAATTATTAAGTGAAAAATCTGCTAACTCATAAATTTTGTAACTCATAAAGCTGGTAACTGTGACAAACTGATAGCTTTTGAAACATTTGACTGACAAATTTTTGCAACTGATAAAGCTGTTTACTTACAAATCGGATAACTGATAAAATGTTTGGTAACAGATGGCCAGCAGAAGAACATGGCTAGTCACTGGAGCATTTCTCATGCTGGCTGGAATGTTTGGAAAGTTCTCAGCTTTCCTTTCCACAATGCCGGAGCCATTGGTAGGCGGTCTAGCCATTGTGGCGATTAGCATGGTCGTAGGAGTGGGTCTATCCACCCTTCACTTCGTCGACCTTACTTCCGGTAGAAATCTTTTGGTACTTGGAGTGTCCTTGCTGTTGGGTTGCTCCATTCCACCCTGGATCAAAGATAATCCTCAAGCAATTCAAACAGGTTGGAGCTTATTAATCGGAGTCAGAATCGTGTCTTAATAGAATCTCAGATCTGAGTTAGAATTGTCTCACAAGTTGGCTTGCAACTATACACACAGAAATAGCCTACATGAAGAGATAGTGAAACGGGACACAAAGGCCCGAAGTCACTGACAAATAAACAAAGCACTACCAATGTAGGATGCCATATGCCCCGAACGAATATAAGCCGTATAAAGCTGATAAGTCTAAGGTTAGCGTCAGTTTCCTCATTAGAAAGAGATGTCAGTGACTGGCGAGCCCAGGATTTCCTTCTTCTTCTTCTTTTCTCTGCGTGACGTCACTTTGTGGACACCAGAGCAGCCTCTTTTACCTTCTGTGTCCACTGATACCGGTCCTGGGCAAGATCATATACATCACTCTGTGCTAGGTTATATGTAGTGTCTGTTTGTTCTATATCTTTATTATATTGTTTAATTAAAGTACATTTATTTTCCATACCTAGTTTCATTTTATTATTTTTTATTCTATAATCTAGAGCTTTTCTTACTGGAGTATTTTCATCCAATCTTATCATATGTCCTATCTAGCTGAGTTTTTTGAATTTTATTAATTCACTCCATGGTTTTTCTTGTGTTCTGTCATATAGGTCCGTATTGCTAATTATGTGTGGGTATTTTATATTTAATATGGTTTTCAATAGTTTTCTTTGAAATATATCTATATTACTTTCCATGTTTTTAGTTATTATCCTTAATTCACTATTATATATAAAGATAGGTTTGATATATATATTAAATATTTTAATTCTTATTTTCAAGCTTAATTTTTTATTGCTTAGTTTAGATTTAGATTTATTAAATGCCATCATTGTTAATTTTTTCCTTTGATTTAAATCTTTTTCTGATTCTAGCATACTACCTAGATATTTAGTATTTTGCCATTGCATATCATCTATTGTGTTTGGTATAATTATTTTCTCTGTTTTATCTTTATTTATATGTAAATCTCTCCTTTTTCACCTATTTTCTACATATTCTATTAGTTCATCAGATTTTTTATTTCCAAAGATAATCCATCCTATATCATCGGCAAACTGCTGATCTATTGTTTTTATATTTATTTTTTCATTTTTGTTTTTATTCCAATACGTATGATCTTGTATTTCTACTGGTATATTATTATTTTCTTTTGCATTTAAAGCTATGGCTAGGTATGAAGTAAATAGTATAAGACTTAAGCAGTCTCCTTGAGGAACTCCTATGTTGGTATTAAATTTTTTTCCTTCAATATTGTCATTAATAACTAAGTTTTACATTTTCTATTAACATTTTTATTATATAAAGTTCATCTTTCTCTAAACTCTGTTTTAAATCTTCAATTAATAGGTTTTGAAAGCCCAGGATTTGAATCCCGCACATACTGATCCACGGTCGAGTGTCCTACCGATTTCGCCACTGACTCCAGCCAGTATATATATATATATATATATATATATATATATATATATATATATATACCAGTATATATATATATATATATATACCAGTATATATATATATATATATATATATACTGAATATATATATATATATATATATATATACAGTATATATAAATATATATACTGTATATATATATATATCGTAATTTTTATGATTTATCGAAAAATGGAAGAACTTTCTTGATAGCGTTAAGGTCTTTGATGCTGAAATCAATTTGATGAGAAATAATTTATCAGCGAGTATATATTTGATTATATTATGCATTGCGCCAACTTAGAATTGTAGAACACGGTCTTTACTGTTTCTCGGGATCTCTACAGTTAGTTTGAAAGATTTGAATACGGACATAAAAAATGTTAACTAAGTTTTGAATTTCACTTGCTGCGTGATTGCGGCTATGATGTAGTCCTGCGGCCATAACTAATCGAAAATATATATTCCTTGATTACATTTCTGTATAATTATTACTTCTGCCCGTATGTTATGATCCGCTTCAATGAGATTTCAGAGGTAAAGAAATGAACAAAGTTTCTGAAAAAACTTCGAGCATTGTTCAATGCAATCTTAACTAACAGCAACTCTTCCGAACAATGCTCACAGTTACAAAGCTCAAATGTATTAAATGGGATTGATTAAGCGTATATTTAAACTACCTTTAAATGTAATTGTGATATTGTCACTTTCTGATGCAGGCAATCACCAGATTGATCAGATACTATTTATACTGCTCAATACCCCCATGATGGTAGGAGGCACAATAGCTTTCACTCTTGATAACATCTTGCCGGGTTAGTAAAGCTACATGTATAATTATAGGAGTATTGTAAAATAAAACTATTGTTAGTTTAATCCGAGAGAAATTTTCTGGCTATTTTAGTATGCAATGATGCGAATAGGTTGGTTGGGGAACCTTGTGGCATTAGCGGTAAGGCTTTCGACTGCGAGTCAATATGTATACTTTCAAATTCTGGACTGGCTCGTCGCTAATAACGCTTCGGGAATAACAACTGACTTAGAGATCTGCTCCATAATTTAGTTCTAGATTTCCCGCCTCAAATTCAGTTCTATTATCGTATACACGAAAAAGTATGATTTGTCGCCTTGCGAAGCAGCCATTGCTAAGGCTTTAAGCTTTTCTAATATTCTGTAAATAAGGAAACAACTGCTCCTTTAATTCATCTGAATTCGATTCTATGATGAGCTAGTAACAGAACCCTGAGGTGTCATACTAATGGACTATCTTAAGAGCGGGTTCAAGACCTGCCGTCCTATCACGTCGCTGATATTCTTTCGGGTCCTAGCTCAGGCTCAGGCTAAATTACTAGGGTCAAATATCTACTTGTTGGAAAACTGATAACATATTAGTTGTTACTAATTAGACTTCTTGGATTGCTCCTTAATGCGCCTTAAAAGTGATTTATCATTTGATTTATCACAGGGACTGCTGCTGAGAGAGGATTTGAAAATTTCAGTAATCATGGAAAGAATAAGGACCTCGCAGAGTCGCGGGACTCAGAGTTGACTCAGGATTCTGCTGAAAGTCTCTATGATCTTCCATTCAGTAAATTCTGTAAAGTCCAAAGAAATCCTGCTTCCACGATCGGTCTCATACTCTCCTATATTCCGTTCTTACCCTGCTACGCAGACAGAGACTTGTGCTGTGCTAAGCGTCCGTGCCAAACGAAATCTTAAACAACTGTGTGATCTATATAGTATTCTTAAATATGTATTTATAGCGAATGTCTTAATTAATAGCGCAGTGGTAACGTAGTGAAGTTTATATGATAGATCCTCAGGTGAATTGAACACTCGTGGGTTCGAATCCCAGCCGCGCTGATCTGAAAGTAAAATCTCGGACATTGACTGGTCTGGCTATAGGCCTACGGAAAATAGTCTAAATTGCCTAACGGTGTAAACATGTGGTATTAAAAGTGATAATTATGAACATGGTTGATAATTTCATAATATTGCGTTTTTACGTTTACTTCTTAACAAACTTCTTTATAGGTCTTAAAGGAACATTAGTGTAGTTTTGTCATAGTACATCGTATTATTCACGAAGAAGATTCAAGTATATAATCACTTTTAATGCCGAATTTTTAAATTTTATCTATTTCGTGAAGTGACCCCTTTCGGGTCCCGTGAATGTTCCTGATGCAATTCTTAGGTCATCTTGAACGGGATTCGAATTAAGTAAAAAAATTTGTTGTTGTTGTATTAAATAAAATAAAATAGAAATTGTTCATTAAATACTTTTATTTAAAAAATGTAATGACAAATTTGTGAGATTAAATCGATTTATAAATAAACACCGATTGTTCCGAAAGGATACGACGTCATAGTATTCTTAAGTTAGATAAAGAGAGAGCGAGAGAAAGAGAGAGAGAGAGAGAGAAAGAAAGAAAGAGAGAGAGAGAGTATAATTTACGATTTCTATTTCGAAGTATGAAGTGGTATGGCTTATTAGTTAATTATACTTTCTGGCAATGTCAAATTGTTAGGCCGTATTTTCCGGCAATGTAAAATTATGCGACCCGATTTGCATTCTCTACATAGTATATTAACATACTGTAGATTTGTAGTTGTTGGCGATTGAATACTTTACTGTTCAAAGGAGTTTTTGAGAGTGTGATGCTACGATAAACTTGTGTTTAATTTTAATTATATTATTTTGCAGTGCTACGCTTTCATTACTGTTCATATTCGTTAGATTGATGGCCTATTCTGAAACACCGTGAAGAGTTTGCTAAGTTTTATTTTTAGTCAAAGCATTGATAAATAAATAAATTTACCAACAATAGAATATTTGCAGTAAATAGAGATCTAAGCGATCGGAGATAAACTTGGCCCTTTTATTGTGAAATACTTATGAAATTAATAATGCCATGTCTCATTGGGTAGTCAGTGGCGAAGTCAGCACGTACCAAGTTGGGTTGGTTAAAAAGAGAAGTAGCCTACTAGAGTTATTATGATAGAACTTCAACAGCAGCAGCACAGCAGCCCTACAATATACCGGGCGCTACTTGACTAGGCTGCCATGAGCCACTGCTGTTCATATAATTCATATCTGCTCATATAGCTCATATCTGCTCATATAGCTCATATCTGCTCATATAGCTCACATCTGCTCATATAGCTCATATCTGCTCATAAATCTTATATCTGCTCATATAGCTCATATCTGCTCATATAGCTCATATCTGCCCATAGCTCATATCTGCTCGTATAGTTCATATCTGCTCATATAGCTCATATCATATATGCTCTATGCTCATATATGCTCTATGCTCATATCTTCTCATATAGCACATATCTGCTCATATCTGCTGCTGCTCATGGTCATGGTCTGAGATTGTCTCGATAGCGTAGTAGAATGTCTCAATAGCTCAGTGGTTAAAGGCGTCAGATAACGTCGTGAAGTTTTAAATGATAGATCCTGAGACGAATCGTCCCACCCGCGCTTATCTGAGAGTAAAATCTAGGACATCCACTGGACTGGTTACAAGGAAAATGGACTAATTGCTGAACGGGGTAAACAGTGATAGATATCAACTTAGTTGATCATTTCACTATAAGGCGTGTTTACTTTTACTTGCTGACCATACAGTTGTGTGAAATCATTTGTATTGTTTATTGGGCCTGCAAAGCAAGGCCGATGAATCACAGTAGCTGCACCTCAAGTATTGCAGAGATACGTGCGACCCTAGCTTATGACTGGAGCCGAATATGCTCAACAAGAAGTTGCACAACATTAGCACGGAATGAAAAGCTACAGACTAGCGTACCCCCTGCTATGAAAATAATTCTCCGGATTTGCACGAATTGCGTAAATATTTTTTCAGAATTAGACCCTAATAACCCTGTGGCGATGCCCTTGTAGGGTAGTATGTTTTTAAAGTGATGTATTCTGTTCGCTATGTGTTTAGCTATAATTATCACCCCTTTGTGGATCGATAAAGTAATAACTCAATTATTGAGAGATTAAGTAGGATGATTATTTTAATTATTAAAAGTATTGGTCAATAAATAGACCAATAATATCATAGATTAATATATAATAAGTCAAACGAAGCTTTTGCAACCAAATACAACGTCTGAATAATTAAAATTAGCTTAATAATGCAACAAATGTTGCACTCAGCTATTGCGCTGCGCTGTTCCTTTGCCGAACACTGTTGTCCATCATGGGAACGTTCGCCTCATACAAAACTCAACAATGCGAATTTCAACAATTCTGTCTATCATCTCTTGGACACACAAATAAACCCCAATGCCGTTGCTTCCGGTGAAGCATACACGTGCCTCTCTCAGTCGACTTAAAGAGAAAATTTTCAAACAACTATAGAGGTTCCGTGAGGATCACGAACTTCCTCTATCGCGAGATCTCTCCAATCCTACATCCAAGCGACCCAAATCCCGGTATTCTGCTTGGGAGATGGTATCTCGGTATGCTGGTTGAGAGATGCAGCAACAACGTGGTCCCTTTGCGTCTGATTCTCAGTGGAGATTAGAAAAGTCAGCTGCAGTTGAGGTTATAGTCACCGTCTGGTTTAAGTTCCATCACAAGAGATTTCAGGAGCGAATCTCTTTGGGGAATTTGGTGCCAACTTAATCGTTTCCATTCAGGTCATGATGGATGCAGAGAAAGTGAGTATCGCTGTGGTATTCTTGATTCGCCGCTTTGAAAGTGAGTTCCACTGGGGTATTCGTGATTCGCAGCTTTGTGACTGCGGTCATTCTCAAACCATGAAACATGTCGTTGAGAAGTGCCCTCACACCTGCATGCGGATGGCTTAATTCCATTGGCTATACTTGAAACCACTTTCAACTATCCACTAATATGAATGGCATGTTAATTTTTAAATTATATAATCAATTAATTAGTGCATGTCAAGTGCTTTTTGTAAGATCTAATAGGGGCCTAGGGTTAGGGCCTAACCCATACCTAAACCATAACCCTAATAAGATCCAAGCCACCTGTAAAATTTTATTGTAAAGGATGGTGCTAATCAAGTAAAGCAAATGGGAATTTGCTTCAGGGTGGTCTCTGTCTATTCGCTAAACTGCGTTCGGAGTATGGCAGCCGTCTGAACTAATGAATACACTAAATGAAAAGAAAATTTCTGACAGTCAGAGTCGACCTACTTTGAATTTTAGTTCGGGGCTATTATTTTCCCATCCTCTAGGTTTTGAATAGAATAGATAAATCTAGGCTTTCTGGTTACTATAGTGTTGAAATTTAAATGCAGCAATATTAAGTATGAAGTGATCAATACGTCATGGACCCCAGCATTTGCATTTATGGAAGGCATAGATTTAATTTAATTTACGTTTCAGTATAAAGCTAGATTTTACACTTGTTGCTTATTACTTGTCATTTAAGCGTGCTTCTAACTCGACCTCCAGTCGGTATATTTACTTAATTTAGTAATTAGTTGCAGTTCAGTTTCCATGTTTAAATATTACTTTAATTAATTAATCCAAACTCCATTAATAGAGTAGGATATAGACTGTGTAAGGAAATTGATAAATCAAACGACCAATAAAAAATCTGCTAATTTGTAGGTTTGGAAAATTACATGTATGTAGGCCTACACATTCGAAGTTTCGAGAAACTTGACTGTCCTCATTTAAAGGTGCTTTATCACACTAGATTCCTATAATATAAAGGGTTTTAGCACTTTTTAAATTAAATGTTTTTTTAACATTTACACAACATATTTGTTTGATAATAATATAACTGAATAATGGTACAGGCCTACTTCATAATTTTCTCTGTAGCTTTAAATTATGTTTTCACAGTATCGTAAGACGAAATTTTTGCAACAAATAAAGGTGAATAAGCGTATTCGCAGAGACGTATAAAGCGATGTAATGCTAGTTAAGCCTCAGGGACCGATCTCTGGCGTAATATTAGTCCTGACGCCAGGCAGGAAGATTGAGTATATATAACTAATTAACTAACTCTCTAGTCAATTAAATAATTAATTAATTAACTATTAATTAAATTCACAATTAACTGTTAAATTAATTAATTAATTAATTAACTCACTAGTCATAAGCTATTCGATTTCTCTACGTGAGGTATCTGATCATTGCAGTGTAGAAATATTCCAAGTAAGGAAACTTTGTAAACACATGAAGTTGTCATGTTTCATGTGTTATACATGTAGAACCCATTACTGATTTTCTGTACCAACAAAGAAAGAATCATCTTGGGAATATTACAAATAATGATATTTAATTGTCCCTAAAAGTGTGACTTCCTAATGGTCAATATCGAACGCAGTGGCTAATAGAAAATAAGTAAACAGACGCCATAGAAAATAGATAATAAATAAATAGATACTATAAGGTAAAGGTCGGACTCGGGTTCAAACAAATGTGTTTTTGCATTGTTTATGCTTCATAGTTAATTCTAAATGCACAAAATTGTTTTCAATGTGTTTATTTCTCATTAGAAGATAGAAAGTAGTAATTTACCGGCGAATGTAATCATCAACTTCTACGGGATAGATGCCAATGTAAATGTAAATTTAAGAAATATTTATAATATTAATTGTAGTCTTCATTACGTCCAATGAAAAATACATCATATGGCGCTACAGCTGACAGTCGTTTGTTTGAAAACCAACGACTGTCAGTTGTAGTGTCGTCACTTGAGCGTATGATTCTTTTGAATTATTACAAGTTAAAGGAATTATGATATAATGTTCAAAGCTGTATTAACACTCCATAACAGTATTCAGACAAAATTAAATTAAATCAAGCTACAGAAGTTGAATAAGTGTAATAATATTCACAAATCAGTTCTCGTTTAATTTCAGACATACCTGTTCATATTATAAAAAATAAATAATAAAGTAAAATATAGAATTTGACTTCTGGTGCAAAATATATATACAGTATATATCAATAGCAGGTGCACATAGTACGTGACACTTCCAGTAAAATAAATGTTTGAGTTACATGATTCTAACACTCGATTAAACAAGCTAACTCTTGCGTTATGTACCATGGCCTGAAAATGCTTTATGTAAACGAGTTAATGTAGAATTGTGTGAGAGATTCAAATTTTTCGCAAGCCGCTTCTTTTAATGATTTTTATCCTCAATAATTTATAACGTATGCCTATTCTTCTACACTTTCTTTTTGCAAAATTCCATTTTAAGTAGGCCCTGCCTGTAATTTTAAAGTCTCCATGGAACGAAACGCGTATAAATATCTTGAACAGTTTGAAGAACAACCAGTTAGGCGAAATTACGTGTGAATATAGCGAAATTACTGAAATTAGATGCATTAGCTTTATCGTTCACTGTAAACTTTGAGAGTAGGCCTATCAGCCGATCATATCAGCTGGTATATCAAATAAGTAGAGTAGAGATTTTTTAAGCATTCCAGCCTCCGATATAAGTCTTCAATTCAATGCAACGATAGATGAAGGTGAAGAAAATCAATGAGTTTGAAGAAGTTGGACAGCCTCTGATGGAAAACAGACAATTCGGTGAGATAAAGATAGACCCGGATTCGAAGGATATTGAAAGCTTCCATAGTACATCGAAAGAGATGATTGATCCGGTGAAAAGAAAAACAAGACTCCTGTATCCGGTGGAGTCCAACCCGCCTGTGTTGATCACATTACTCTATGCGCTACAGGTAAAATTATACCTTTCTGCACCTCAATTTTACAATAACTGATGTGTAGTTGAACCAGACTGCTCTAAGCTTACATTAATTAAAAAACAGACATAATGGTGATGACGATTTAATCGGTAAATAAGTGAGCTATCGATATCTCACATAAGATAATTTGACATTTAAATACGAGTCTTTTTTGTTTTTAACTACATTATTTCAAGAATTAAATGATGTAACACTATATGCAATTAAGTGATAGTACATGAAGGCAGTTCAGCTTGCTATCTTTAGTACTCGATATTTTCTTGAACTACTATATCAAGTCTTTGGCACGTTGTTGTTGTTGCTTGCCCTGCAAGTTTTGACGATGATGAGCGGACCGGTGACGGCAGCTTTTATTATCAGACGACTCTTACGTTCGACAGGTAATCAGGAATTTCTCTCACAACTCATCAGCACTAACCTGTTCATGAGTGGAGTGTGCACGATACTGCAAGTCTTCATTGGGATCAGGTACCTACGAATGCTAAAGTGCATTTGAAAAAAGGTTTATTTCGGTGAATATTCGTACAAGCGGTAATTTCATTGTAGTAATCACAAAATGATTACGAGCCAGTAGTAAATTTTACATTCTCTTTAAACTGAGTGAAATCAATTTTTACTAATAAAAAAAAAATATTGCAGCCTAGAGCGAAATCTAATTGTTATGAATTAAAATTACTTTTGAGACAATGTTATTAAAAATTCGTCAGTCACAAAAATTCACGATGATACGTAAGAGATTTGTTCAGTCATATCAATTTACATAAATGTTTTTTATTTAGGCCAAACAAGCATAATCAAGTACATTTCGTGCCCATTAAAACCGTATTAAAAGACAGCTAAGTACATTTCATAATACTGAAGTCAGCCACGTATTCAACAGAATTATAGGAGTAGTTTATTCGATACATTCACAATTTCCGAACATTAAATCCGATACCTCCTGTAAATTTAAAGTTTAACTAGCAACTAAACTTACTACAAAAATGTCCACAAAGACTGCTAAGAACTTAGAGTGTCAAAGAGTTAGTATCATTGACATGGCCGATGATAAGGTGCATTGAACCATCCTGGCGTTGTTTACAGACAATCTGATTTCAATTCAGCTTAAAATCTCGTATATTGACGCAATTTTTGAATCATTTTGCAAATCAAATAACATTTGAAAACGATTTTAACATTTTGTACTAAAAGTGAAAGATATTACCAAGGATGCTTGTTGTACTATAATATCTGTCTAACCTCTATGTTATGACTGAAATGTAGATTGCCCATATTGCAAGGAAGCAACCTTGCTTTTCTCTCTGCACTATCCAGTATGGTTTCCACAGCTCAATGGAAGTGTCCAAACACAGAGGGTTTTCTCGCAAATGGTACAAGTACTTACTGTCCTACTGTTGCATAATATTTTTGCACGTTCATTAAATTTCGTTAACATTTTTCTATCACTAACTCAAATTTGATCATTTTAAGACAACCGTTGATGATATTTTTGTTAAGTCAACAACTGAAACAAGATTTACCATCTTACGCATTATCACTTTCAACTGTCAACGTAGCCTGACCGGTCCTACTTTGGTAGCACGGCCTAAGTTGATAATTCTTTTACCTTTGAAGCACGAGGAAACTATTTAGCATGCGTAATCGCTTACAAATGTGTAATCGCTTACACATGTGTAATCGCTTACACATGTATAATCGTTTTGTATGAATTAAGTTTGAAGGTTGCGCAACATCGCTGTGCGCAATCCTAACGTCGTGATTGGCTAACTAAAGCGGACTTCAGTATGTAATTAATTATTAGTACACAAAAGAGTTTCAAACTTTTACTATTTCAATAAAACGGACTTTTAGTCTTTTATTAGTACTGTTGACCTTAAATTCGCTGAATAGCTACAATGCCTAGATATAAATAGTAGCCTTTATGTAATAATAATATTTGTTATAATATAAAATAAATATAACATTTTGCAGACACAGTGATCTTCACCTCTGCAAATGAAACGGTGATTACATCATATCAAGACCTCTGGAAGCCTCGAATTCTTGAGGTAAGTATTAGTGAAAAAGTACACACGCATGTGTCGTATATTGTATGCTTATTTCAGACCGGAAAGCCTGAAAAGTTAGGGCATGTATATATTTGGTATATGAACCGGTATCGGTTGCTACTACGATCACCACCTCAGATCTCGGAATAATTTGGGGTAAACCAATTCTCCGAATGTTGAGACTTACACTTTCAATTACCTTTGCGAACACTCAAGGTTTCAAGGTTATTTGTGTACGAATACTGAATTCACTTATCTCAGGAGCCCGGTGTATCGTAAGACATGGCTCTAACCTTATGCCTAAGGTGCACAGGCATCACTGTGACCTTTGATCTCGAAATCGATCGAGTCTCTTCACCAACGACATCAATACGATTAGAGTGCTTCTGTTCAAATGACCATATCGAACACTATAAACCAAGTCTAAACGATGAGCAAAAGGCTCGTCTGCAATGCTACACTTGAACACGGCTATTGAAACGCAGTGAGTATCTAATATGCTGTGGTGTGACGTAGTCAGTATCTATGCAGTGGTGTGACGAATAGTTATTAAAGTTGATGGTACAGCGGACCCTTCGGTGCTAAATTGTCATTAATTGTTACTTTTCAGCTCTGAAATACTTTATATCCCTCTCTTTTGTAAAAGTAAGGATGTTTTTGTAACTATAGGCCTACTTTATTTTATTTCTTAATTATAACGCTGATAATTAATTTATCAATATATGACCAATGGTACAAAAGGCATTAGGAAAAAACATAGATAAAGATTGTGAAAACATTGGTATGGTTGACATTTCTGAAAGGATGTGAAACGTGGGCATTAAAGAAAGAAGATATCAGGAAACTGGAGGCATTGGAAATGTGTTTATGGAGAAGGGGAAAATATTTGTTGGACTGACAAAATTATATATGAAGAAGTTCTTGAAAGATTCGGTAGAGATAGACAGCTAATGTGACAAGAAAGAGAAAGAAAGGCTAGATAGGACATATTATAAGGGGAATGATTTGCTGAGGGATGTAATAAAAGGAGCTGCTGACTATGCTTCACTGTTTTCTGTTATTTATTTCAGGCTTCAGGATCTTTAGTGGTCGCCTCTTTGTTTCAAGTCCTGATCGGTTCCTGTGGACTGCTTGGCTTCATGATGTCCTACATTGGACCGCTGACCATCTCTCCTATCATCATACTGATCGGCTTGTCCATCAGTGACTCCGTCGTTTCCACCTCCAGATCTCAGTGGGGTGTGGCTCTTGGGTGAGAAAATAGATATCAGTCTGAACAGTTTGAACTCTAGTAGAGACTATTAATTATCACCAGTATCGTTATTTTATTTTCGAAGCTTTTTTTCTGTTTTCATTTTTATTTCTGTGACTTTTCCTCGTTCTGATATGCGTGCATATCTGACACGTACCCACGGTTTCTCTAATGGAATTGATGTCAATGTTTGTATTGTGTGTACACATTATATGCACTAAAGTTAAGTAGGTTTAGCTACCTTCATTGGTAATCTGAAAAACTCGTCAACTCAAGGGAAACAGTCCTGAAACATTGCTTAGTTTGGAGTAGTAATCCAGTTCAAGTTCTCTCTTGACACATTCTAGCTAGCATCACCACTTAGGCCTACTCAAAAACATCGTGTTAAAATTTTCAGTTTAATAAATACTGATAATATTAGTAGCATAGCAGTTGAGTTTACACATTAGGAATAAGGGTATTGAATTCGGTCTCGGTTCAAATCCTCTATTAGACAAGTCAGCAAAGCAAACATTCTTTTTTATATATATATATATATATATATATATATATATATATATATATATATATATATATATATATAACATTCATTATTATATACACTGTGAGTCAAAAAAACATGTGCGCAGTCTTTCGCCCATAACTTTGGTATTAGTGAACCGATTTTTTAAATTTTTGCATAGGTATAATCAAGAACACACTTGCTATAAGTGACTCTGTTAATTACTATTTTTGCGTTGAAGCAGTGCTTGAAAATATGCGCGACTGAAAATATTCAGTTTAAGTAAATCAATCGCTACGGAATGTTTACAAATCCGTGGCTTAACAAAAAACGAAACAAGCAGTATTATAGACCTACTGCTACTGTCAACTGTCAAAGCTTAATTATGCTCAAAGTGCCCTCCTTTAGCTGGAATACAAGCTCGGAGACGCTTGCGCCACTCATCTATTGCTTTATCAATGACAGATTGCTTCATGTCTTGCCAAACGTCCACCAGGCGTTGCTTTAACTCGTCCACGTTATTTATTTTCTTCTTTTCGGTGTAATTTCTCTAATAAGCAATCTGGCCCTCCCAGAATCCAGTTTTCTGTTGGAATTTCGGCAATCAACCAATGTGAGCCACAACCCTTTAAGAGGTAAAAGTTTTTGTGAACTCTTAATCTGCTTTAGTAAACGCCATTTTAAAATTTAAACAAAGACAGACTATGTTTGTAAAATCGTCTGTTATTGTTTAAAATATATCGGAATTGTCACGAAAACTAGATTTAAGATTGATACTTTTCTTCTACTTTATAATTCTGAAACAATTCTCAAAATCGGTTCACAAATGTCAAAGTTGTGGATGAAATACTGCGCACATGTTTTTTTATGACTCACAGTGTATATTCATATTATATATATATTCATGTAGGTTTTGCTGAATAAATAAAATTTTACATTTTTCTTATTACCAGTATATAGGAAATATTTATATATCGTATCTCTCTTTCTCTCTCATTTGAAATGATTTGATTTGATTTGATTTGTAGAACAGCTGGGATTATAATATTCACCATCTCATTTCTTCAGAACGTCCGGGTTCCGGTTCCGAGTTACAGTCGAGATAAGGGTTGCCACCTGGAGAGATATCATCTCTTCCGACTACTTCCGGTAATGACTTCGTCATTAGAATTTTAATATCAACTCAGCCGCATCTTTACCTTTTCGTTCACTTTGTGCAATTCGTAATATTCTGAGAATGAAATATTTATATAATTAGAAAGGTATATATTTTTATTCATTTTCACCTGAGCAAATCAGAATAACTCAGTGTGTAGAGCGTCAGGTAACGGCATAAAGTGTAGAGAGATCGATCCTGAGGTGAACTAGAATCAATACTCCAGTGAGCTTGTCAGAGAGTTTAATCTTGAACAGTAAATGAAGATACTGATAGGTTAAGACGATCAAACTGCTAAATAATGTTTATGTATAACTAACCATATATATCCACCATAAAAATGTAATTTATATATGCCTTGCTTGCAATAAACCGGATTAACCGGTTTCTTTCATTTACGTATCATATTGCAAGCTGGGCTACTCTCTCTCATTGCACCGCCTAGTTGCAGGTCCATGGTATATAACGCCTCCACTCATCTTTGTCTTCCATTTTCCTCTTCATTTTCACATACGCGTGGATCTTTGTAAAATTTGAAATTCCTTTTGATAAAGCATTATTCTTGGTGCATTCTGCTTATGACGAGTTGAGCCCCTATGCCCAACTTAGCTTCGACTAACATTTACTGGGCAGGTGAATCATTCCCTGAGAAAACAATCCTGCTTACCCAAAAAATCCTATGTACCCTACTGGGCTATTATAAGAATTTAATTATTTTCGCTGTTGGTGTTTTAGCAAACCTTGGCCATTGTATTTGGTTGGACTCTGTGCGCGATACTCACGGCCTGCAATGTGTTTTCAGATGATCCCAACCAACCGAGCTACCTCGCCAGAACAGATGTCAACCTGGACTGGATATCAGAGAGCTCCTGGTTCTTCGTTCCATATCCAGGTATGCAGGAGAGGCATCTCTTTCCATCTCTCTCAAATTCTCTTATTCTTAGCAGTTGTTCCAAACAAGTTGGATCATATTAAGTTAAGCTCTGTTGGTGCTTCAAACTTGTGTCCGGGACACTGAAGGATAGACCGACCGTTAACTGCACGTGTCGTAAGATGCGATTAAGCAAGAACTAAACGAATGAGTGAGGAATTTTTTTCTTAATTTGAGTTTTGCCGGAACCTACTACAGTATATATAGGAAGATATGATACTACTTCCTGTGATATGATACTACTTCCTGTGATATGATACTACTTCCTGTGATATGATACTACTTCCTGTGATATGATACTACTTCCTGTGATATGATACTACTTCCTGTGATATGATTCTACTTCCTGTGATATGATACTACTTCCTGTGATATGATACTACTTCCTGTGATATGATACTACTTCCTGTGATATGATACTACTTCCTGTGATATGATACTACTTCCTGTGATATGATACTACTTCCTGTGATATGATACTACTTCCTGTGATATGATACTACTTCCTGTGATATGATACTACTTCCTGTGATATGATACTACTTCCTGTGATATGATACTACTTCCTGTGATATGATACTACTTCCTGTGATATGATACTACTTCCTGTGATATGATACTACTTCCTGTGATATGTATATGATATATACATATCATAGGAAGTAGCTGCACCATTAATATGTATTATATTAATATAAATAAATAAATTAAATAATACATTTATATTATAAATAATTAATAAATTTATAATTTTGATTAATAAATTAATAAAAATAATATGTATTGAGAAATCTGCTTACAAGCGCCAATCTATTTGAGCACTTATAAGATGCACAGTTTCATTTATCAGGCACATCGTTTCCACTCGAGAATATCTTCTATGACGCTTCAAAGATCACATCATAGTGCGAAAATCAAAAAATCATTTTATATAAGTACACGATAATAATAATCAGCTAACTAGTGAATTATAAAATTGAAATTATTTTCTGTCACAACTATTTGTTATTTGAAATCTACCTATTTGACAATTATTACTAATAAATGAAAAGCCCACGTGTAATTCACCTTTGTTGGCTGTCTGGAGCTACTCACTGAGAGCAGCTCTTATAGAACACTGATCTATGAGCGACAGCAGCTCACTTCAAAGAGCAGCACTTAGTGAGTCAGAAGAGCAGTGAGCCGCCAATTCTACTGTCATTCGTTACTTGTTATTTCTATGTTACAGGGATGTGGGGATGGCCGACATTCAGTGCATCAACATTTTTTTCGATGCTTGCTGCCACTCTCAGCTCTATCAGAGAATCTCTGGGGGACTACCATGCCACTGCCCAGGCATCCGAAGTTCCGTCACCGCCCAAACATGCCCTGAACAGAGGAGTGGCCATAGAAGGGCTAGGAGGAATAATCTGTGGGCTGCTGGGTTCGGGGCATGCCACTACTTCGTATAGTGGTGTGGTTGGTTTTATCACTTTGAGTGGGGTAATTAGCATATAGCCAACTAGTCTCTGTTTTGTGGTGGGTTAAGCCGGTAGAATGTTGAAATGCTGTCTGACTACGGATTAGTAAGTTCCAGGGTTGAAATCTTGTGATGATCCCGGAATTGATGCACTTTCGTTACAGTGACCTGACCTGTAATTAAGCTTTAGCCTCTTAGCCATTGCAGAAATTTACTAGTAGTATAATTTCCTTGATAACTCATTTCCAGTAGCTACTGCAATGCCATCGAGAGATAAACTCAGTCAACAACAGCTGCTTAAACTGCACACCGTCTGAAGACATTATCAATACTTCATGATTGATTTTATGACAAAGTTTAATTGATATACAATAGTGATATTGATATGTAGTATGGCTTTATTTAACGTTATAGAAACGTTATACAATTAAAATTAATAGATAACTTTGATGTTAAGTTGTTGTAATATTGGTTGTGGTAGTAAGTCAAATCTGATAACTAATTATCTTATGACTGATACATTTTTAATTTTATGACTGATAAAATTGAAAACTGATATAATATCAGAAACTGCAGTTTGATAAATTGTAAATATTTGGATCATTTTGTACTGTTGTTATACATGTATGCTCTGCCTAATTTTTTTATAGTGCAATACATGTATATATATAATATTATATATATATATATATATATATATTTATATACAGAATAAATATATGTATATATATATATAATTATATATATATATATATATATATATATATATATAAATTATATATGCATGCATATACATATACAGTATATGCCTTTTCTAGATTTAATTGAATTCAATCACTTAGCTCTCTGTGATAAATCTGATAACTGATAAAATGATTGATAACAGATGGCCAGCAGAAAAACATGTATAGTTACTAGAGCACATCTCATGCTAGCTGGAATGTTTGGAAAGTTCTCAGCTTTCCTCTCCACCATGCCTGAGCCAGTGGTCGGAGGTCTGGTCACTATGGCGGTCAGCATGATCGTAGGAGTGGGTCTATCCACCCTTCACTTCGTCGACCTTACTTCCGGCAGAAATCTCCTCGTGCTCGAGGTGTCATTGCTGTTGAAGATCTCAATTCCACCCTGGAACATAATCCTCAAGCAATTCAAACAGGTTCTAATATTAATCAGAGTCAGAATAAAGTTCGTTTTACAAAATCTAACTTGTTTAATCAAACTTTAGAAATAATAGAACATGGTCTTTATCTAAATCTCCTCTGCACTTTAAAAAATATCATTATGTACTCTATAGTATCAATTGTTAGACAGGTTTAGTTTCGTATCCCGACTTTAGTTAAACATCGATTAAAGGGAGTAGGATGATGGTGATCAATGAATGTTTAGTTTTTATTCCACCGCTATACTGGATATTATCAATGGTAGTAAAGGTTTAATTTGGTATACTGACCCTAGTTAAAGTGTAATTAAATGGTATATGATGATGGTGATGATGATGTATAATTATTTAGTTTTTTCATGCACCGCCATTAAGGTTTTGACTCTTGCGACCTAACTATTAATTCTTAACTAATAATAACAACAAAACTACAGTATATTCGTTGATTGAATTATATAGATTTAAATTTTACCCGCAGTAATCATCTTCATTGAGATGTTAGAGATAAACAAATGATGAAGCCACAGCAAATCTAAACCAACCACAATTCTTCCGAACAATGCTCGCAGTTACAAAGCTCACGTGCGCTAGATGAGATTGATTAAGAGTAATATTATTTAAACTACCTTTAAATGTAATTGTGTTAATGTCACTTTCTGATGCAGGCAATCACCAGATTGATCAGATACTATTTATACTGCTCAATACCCCCATGATGGTAGGAGGCACAATAGCTTTCACTCTTGATAACATCTTGCCGGGTTAGTATAACTGTCTGTATAGCTATATGAAAAGAATATTTAGGAAAAGCTTTTGTTAGTTCAGCTGAGATAACTTTTCAAGTTAGGCCTATTTTCCATTTAAATCTTACCAGAATCCGATAATTGTTGTCACTGGCTCTATGATAAGCCTGTGACAGCAGCGATTAGGTTTCAGACTAGTGGATCACACTAAGTAGAGTTCAAGTCCTGGCTGCGCTAGTAGCAGACACATACTTCCCCTCACGAGTATTAGTAGAAGCAAACAATAATAGATACAGCCACACACACGTCTAAATTTGCTCTAAGATGTCCTCTTGCTGCAAAGCTAGCTGATAAATTGTCAATTATTACTTATGGAGACGATCCTGTTTATGCTTCTAATTGATTGATCGTTTAATTTATCACAGGGACTACTGTTGAGAGAAGTTTTGAAAATTTCAATAAGGAGAGGAATGAGGACTTCCCGGATTCAAGGGACTCAGAGTTGACTCAGGAATCAGTTGAAAGCCTCTATGGCCTTCCTTTCCGTAGAATCTGTGGAGTCCAAAGAAACCCTGCTTCCACGATCAGTCTCATACTCTCCTATGTTCCGTTCTTACCCTGCTACGCAGACAGAGACTTGTGCTGTGCTAAGCGTCCGTGCCAAACGAATAAATAAATATCATAAATAGCTGTGCTAATACAGTATGTACTATATTTAACAAATTTCATTACAGGACTTAAAGGAACATTAATGTACTTTTATCATAATAATAATTTAGTGAAATTTAGGGACTTAAAAGCGCATTACGTTTGGTGGTGGATTGTGTTATTATCTCACTCAGTGTACTACCTACTCGCAGGTCCATGGTAAATAACGCCTTCACTCTTCTCTGTCTTCCTCTTTCGTCTTCATGACCATATAAGAGTGGATCTTTAAATCATCTAACATTCCTAATCTCGGCCTGCCTCTATTTTCTTCCATTCTGCCTTCTATGACCTCTTTTAGTAGACTTTCCCCCTTATAATATATCCTATCCAGCTCTTTTTCCTATTTCTTAAAGTATTTATCAACTGTATATCTGTACCACTCTCTCCAGAACTTCCTCATCTGTAACCTTTTGAGTCCAGCTAATCCTTCCATTCTTCTCCATTTCTAATACCTCTAGTTCCCTGATATTTTTCTTCTTTACGGTCCCTGTTTCACATCCATGTAATAACATGGTCCAAACCAAGATTTTCACTATTTTTATCTTTGTGTCTTTCTTTAAACTTTTTGTTAACAGTTCTTTCCTATTTTTATAGGCCTCTTTTACGTGTGCCATACTACTGCATATTTCAGTCTCACATTCCCCATCATCGGTTAAAGTATGACCCAAATATTTGAAACTCCTTACCTGTTCCAATTTCGTATCATTTATTATGATATTTAACTTCTCCTTTATTATGAGACACTATCATCACTTTTGTTTTTTTAATGTTAATATCCATGCCATATATTTCAATACCGTATCATTTATCCTATCCATTATCTTCTGCAGTCTAGTCTCGCTGCCCGCTACCATTCCCTGGTCATCTGCAAATCTTACATCTTGTAAGAATTTTTCTATTGTAACAATTTTCCTCCTGCGTTATTATAGTATTGACGTAATCGTTGTGCATTTAAACTTTCAAGTGACGCTCCAACACATATTATAGCCCAATGCTCATCCATGAAGGTACATACATGTATATCTAATCACTTCTAATACAGAACTTTACAACTTCATCTAGTTTAGTGAATTAACCATTTCGCGTCCTGCGAAAGTTCAACAGGTTATTCTCCATCGGCTAGACCGATATTCTATTTAATTAAAAGATTTTCTTGTTGTTGTGAATTGGAGTTTTACGTAAGTAAAGGATAGTGGTAAAACGAAAAATGATAATAGAAGATAGAAACATAGAAATTGTAATCGTTACCATTAAAGGAATCCTTAAGAGTATGGTATCTAAGTTTAGAAGCAGACTCGTTAAAACTACTTTAAATACCGTTTTCTTTCATTTTTCGCAAAAAATAACATGACCTTTCGTACTCTCTACTAAGCTGTCGCTTGTTGTCTTTAATCATGCAATAACAAGCTGTTCACTAATTTTTTCAACTTTTGTTCGAGAACTTCTTGCAAATTAACGGTGAAGATAGAATATTGCATTCCTTACGTTGCGGCTTATTTCTCGTTTTCGAAAAGGGCTCATGAACCTTTTAACTAAATATAAATTTTAAATAGATTTCGTACAAATTATTACATGAGTATGTGTTTGACCCCGCCAATGACAAACTTTGTGGCAGGAAACTGACGTTAAACGTGTCAATATCTTGTAGCCTTTAGCTACCGGTCTTCATATTTGTGCTTTATTCAAGAAACATAGCAGATGTTCGTGGCAGTCTGTTTTGTTGATGGTCACGCGAGTCCCACATAAACAGTATGTCAATCATAGAGCAGTGGAAAAGCGATTAAGACTCTCAACAAAGAGCTTGTAGAAAACTAAGTGTACGTCTAAACCCGCAAAGAAAGAGTTCAAGAGAATGAAATATAAAAGTTGCGCGTCAGGATGCGGGTCAGTCGTGCGCAGACAAGCACACGCTGTAAACCTGAGGGCTGCTATAGTGATCTATCTTCTAGAACACTTTGATGTTCCGACATCTTAGCGTTTAAATCTTTTCCTGAATTTTTTTGCTTGGTTTTCGTTCATACGAACTATTTTACACTAATACGGTATTTGCTATACTTCACTGAACCGGATATAAGGAGCTAAGCATTGTTAAAAATTCTCTTATGAAGCCCGCGCTTGGCAGACATTCTCTTTTTAGCTTTATATTATCCTGAACGACGAAGCAATGCTTATACTAATTGCTACTGTTGTTGTTTCATCAAGCTATTTCACTGAAATGGATATAAAGATGTAAGCATTATTAAATTCTTTCATGAAGCCCGCGCTTGGTTGAATTTCTCTTTTAGATGATGCACGGCCTATACCCAAATTGGCACTGTTGTTGTTTTTATCAAGTATAGGCTTTGCACCGCAGGCGGTCGGTTTGACCGGTCCTCTGATATTCACACCCTAATTAAATACAGATCAACCTGGGTGTTCACTTTGCTATTATATGTGAGATTGATTTGTTAAACGAGATCGTAAATTGACGTAACATTACTTGTAGTTTACATGCTATTTGATTCCAAGCAAATACTTTAAGCTATTCATAGTCACGCAGTGTGTGGCTTACATCGATACTCGCTATTATAGCTTCAACTGTCCGCCTATACTATTTCACAGTATCTGTATTCATGCGTCCAATTAGATTACACTGCTAAAAGGCCAAAGCCAAAGTTAACTTATTTATTTCCTCAAAAACATAGAAAAACATGCAACATAACAAAATCAAAAACATGTCTTTGACGGGCAAATCGTCTTTTTGAAAACTGCACCTGCTGATCTACAGACAGATAACTTAACGATATGTTATGGGCTCAATCACTTGCAATTACGTTCAATGCTGATTTACTTCAAAAAATAAAAGATAAGCATACACAAGTATCGATTTAGTCTCCCAAAGGCACATCAGTGACAAGCTAGATAGTGACTTCAATGAAATTAGAAACTTCTCAAATTACAGTCTCACTTTGACTCTGGTTGAATCGTAATTATATTGTTTAGCGATATTACAAACTTTCTTTTACTAGTAGATTGATTATTCTCAATAGAGGGCAAAACAATGCAGCATACAAATAAATACGTAGAAAGGAAATACATTTAAAAGAAATGCAGACGCTTACAAATATGGTTTGCATTAGTGATCAATAAAAAATGAAGAATGTGCTTTAGACCTCTGCATTGTTTACATTACAGCAAACTCTACTTGTTAAGCATAACTATTTCGAGAATTTATTTCAGATATTCCAATATCGAACTTAAGCAGGCTGATGCACAAGTGATAAAAATGTGGCCAGATTTTATTCATTTAACCTGAGCGCTATTTCAGGTGAGCAAATATTCCCAATACACGAGGGTAAAGAGATAGGACAGCTTCTTTACGCTGTTTTGTTGCATTTAGAATCTGTGGTCAAATCTATCTATTTCATACAAAACACTCTGAATTCAATAAAGAATTGCGTATCTTGTAGAATTGCATACTTATGCTAATCAATGTATTTGATTATAAATTTTCAAGATTTGCAATCCATGCATTTATAATATATCAAAAAGTTAACTTTGGCTAACGCACCGACACCAAAATTGATGATGTTAATTGTTGCCTTTTTCAAGGATGAATGTCTCATATGTAGCTTTTAACAATCAACCGCCGCAGAATAAGAAATCAAATAAATATATACTAAAAGTACATATGTATACGCCCTATATAAGATTATATATTTACATACATGTACATATACAGTATATATTATTATATATACATGTATATAAATACACACACATATATATACATGTATATATATATAATTATATATATATATATATAGTTATATATATATAATTATTATGTTATAATATATCATAAATTTAGCCTATATTTATTTTATATTATTATATTTAATTTTATATATTAATATTAATATATAAAATAATAAATATATTATATATCATTATCTAGGCCTATATATAAATCAATTGCCTAAAATTGTATTATTCAGACACTAACCAGATCTCCCGATTAAAATAAATAACAGCGTGATCAATCAATGAATATTATATTTCTACAAGTTCAATAACTTTTGGTCGAGGAAATCAATCAATCAAAGATGGTCATGAGTTCAGTTCTTTTTTTCGTTTGCCACATCGGAAACTTCTAAAGCTCAATACTAAACTCTGATTATGTTAATTCAGCTGGAATCGCCCTTAAAACCAAATAACTTTTAAATAAGTTACAGGCAAGATAATATTAGTGGGCAATTAATATTAAAGTCTGGTTAATATTAGTGTCAGGTTAATATTAAAGCCAAACTAAATTTAATTTCAAATTAATATTAAAGTCACGTTAATACTAGAGTCAGGCTAATATTAATGCCAGGCTAATATTAATTTCAGATTAATATACTAAAGTCAGGGTAATTTTAATGAAATGTTAATATTAAATTCAGATTACTATTAATGTCAGCTTCATATTAAAGTAAAGCCAACCTTATATCAGGTTTAACATTCTGTATAGGAATGACCTTGAAGTCAGTAACGCTGAGGAATTGTTTTCTTTCAGTGTGAGACTGTGAGTTTTATAACTATGCGTTAAGTTTTGAGTGTGTAATGTAAGCCATCTGCTTGACCCACTGGCGCGGTCAACTGTTGCTGTAGGATGTAGCGCTCCTCTCCAATCCATTGATCTCTAGTACAAGAGCATAATAGGATAAGACTCTCCTCTACTCTACACTGAGCTCTAGTACTCGATTATGTTCCCTATCGAAAAATGTAGAAAGAATGTGCTTATAGCAATAAATTTAGAACAATGTGTTTCTATTGAAATAAAATGAAGCACAAATTCTATATATTGAAATAAAACAGGTAAAATAATGCAGAAATCGAAATGGGAGTAGAATAATAATGTTGCCATAGTAATTACATATAACAAAATTGCATTTTATAAATTAAAAAACATAAAGAAAAATTAAGAGCTATGTAGAATATCCTTAGAATTGAAAGAAACTTAAGAATGTTATCGAGAAGTAGAACAAGTACAGGAATATATTTTGAACTAAGTGAGGCACATGAATACAAATGTGGATATTTAAGAAGAAAATGAATGACATACACGTAGATCTTTAATTCATACGGTTACTGATTCAAAGATTGCTCGACTAGACTATACATGCAATCAATTCGACTCATTTTGTGTATAAATGTTCTGTTTTGGGATCTCTAAAAGTATCCGGACACCTCAAATTTATTCCGGGCCTTGAATAATCTGCTTTCGGACCCCTACGAATAACATATGGGCCTCGTTCATCATTTGCGACTTTGCCAGCCTTTAATATTAAGCCAGATTATATGTAATAATTTGAGAATACGCCAATGTGACCGGATATCCTTTTTAATAATAAATAATAATAACATATCTATAAATAACTATAAATAACTAAATAAAGAGATCCCGGATGAGAAAGTTATAATATTGTCGTGGAGTCTTCATTGCGTAAAATCAGAGGACCCAGGTTCCTGGTCCTGTGGGATCTAGGTTACTTTAGTCATTGATTTTACTACAATCATAAGCTATGAAGTTGAAGATGAGGGCTGAGTAAGATTAAAATATACATATTTGTAAATGCCCATAGAGGTTTATAAGAACCACGAAACTAAAACATTCAAAACGGCTCCTATTTGTGACTGTATTTATTTACTGAGAAATGTTTACTTTTAGTTCATGAGGTTTCATTTTAGTGCTTACAGTTTTATATACACTGACAATGCCGAATCTGAACTCAATTTTTTATTCCATTTGTGGTCTTTGTTTAGCTCACACCTGATTAATGTTATCAGGCTGAGTAGGACCATTGAATTTATTACACTGAAAGCTAGTCTTGCTCAAGTATTATACTGAAGTCTACTCATAAAGAACTACTTGAGTGTAGGCTAGCTAGCGAGTCAAAACACTAGATGAGATTCAACATGTAGCTTTAAGATATCACCATCATCATCATCATCATCATCATCATCATCATCATCATCATCATCATGATCACCATCATCATTACCATCTTTATCTTCTCTTGAATTCCAGTTATCAATTACGATATCGTGCGGAGCGGCAGATATCTTTCCTTCATAAAATTGGTTATAAGATAGAGACTATTAATTAGAGAGATTAATTATTAATTAAAGAGAGACTATTAAGTTTAAGACAGTAAATCACTAAAGCATAATAAATCAACAATTATATCACAAACATTGATATTCAGGAAAATGTGGAGGTCTACGCCGGCCTGCACTATAGGCTGCAGACGGCCGGTGTGTTAAAACCTCACACACAAGAACGTATGAGCGGCTAAGTCAAGTTTCGTAAGTGCGACCATTCGTTTAATCGTTTCATTTACATCTTGAATAAGCGTTTAGCTAGTGCTGACAACAGCTTTATACGAATATTCAGCTCTAGTCTGCTTTGTTTGAGTGTGCTTAAGGTTAAGCTCTGAAGAGCAAGGTATCTGCTTATTTTACGCACTCTACGTACTCGAGCTACCGTCGCTAACAATTGTTTCATGTTAGTTTTGTTCGTACAAAGAACGTAGAGGTTGGTAATTCAGTTCGCTTGAGAATAGCAAAGGGATAGTTATTAGTAAATATTATTTATTAATTTAATCTTAATTTTGGTAATTAATTATTACAGAAATAGGCTACGACGAGACTGGAAAAAAGGTTGCATGTAGGCGTTGGAAACATAACCAACCACAATTGAACGTTTCATAAGTTCCGACTAGAGCAGATATTGAAATTGAAAGCTAAGGCAGCTTAGCTTTTATAAGCTTAAACTGTCTTTTTCTCTATTTGATGTGTAAATTTGTAAAATAATATGAATTTTTGTTTTAAAATAGGCGCATTGAGTTTTGTAAATAATAGAGAAATAAATATACAGAGTGTGGAGCATTTAGCGTTGATGTAATAAGCTGATATAATAAGATGGATAGCCCATGGCATAAAGCCATGGGCCATCGACTGGAATATATGAACAATGACCCATTATTTCCAGGCTGATTACGAATTAACAAAATATTTTGTTCCTAAATGGCATCATCATCTTATTTTGAATCCCAGTATAACTAGGGTCTGGATCCATTCATTTTAGACAATTTTGTAGCAATTTTGGGAGCCTAAGCGCTCACCAACCGAATTCCATTTCCGTCGTTGGTTTGGAACTTAGTGCTTTGTCACCTTTTAAGTCAAGCGCTGTCCACGGTTGGTCTATTCCTTAGCATCCCGGATACAGTAAGGTTGAACTGTAGATTATGCGAGTAGCTTCTTAATAAATATCAATATAATTAGTAATTTGTATTACCTATATACTTTTACTATTATACAACTGAATATAATTGTATATATTATAGAGTTATTTAAATTTGATATAATTACATATTTTTTAAATATATTAACAATTTATTTATTGTATAGTTCATACACTGGGGCGGGGTTTAGCGCACTTGGTTAGCGTGCGCATCAATACACGAGTTAAGTAACATCGGACCGGGTAGCATTGGATTAGGTGTCCATATTGCAAGGCCCAGTGTTAACAGGTTTTAACAAAAACCTCAGGGTGTTGGAAAGTTATTCTTAATCCGAAATGGCTGCAATGTACGACACTGCATTGCACAGTTTTTATAGGTAACGATTATTGATAATTATAGAAGGAAGGAAATAACGAAAAACTACAAAAACAGCAACTCAATTAAGGAAACAGCAGCACATATTTCTGTTATGTGTAGAATAAAACTTAATTTAATAAGTTCTAATAGCTTAGTTTAAGTTGAAATACTGTCTTGTGACATATTTAAGTTGACCTACTTTAACCTAAAGGAGCATACTTTACTTAGGTAGTCCACTAAATCTACTCTCAGTCTTCAGTCGTATTATATACCTGACTATGGGTGCTTGGTTATGTCAGCATTATTTTTAAACAATGAAATTAACGTCTTGCGTCATCATTTGCCTAATATAGGCTAATATACGGTGTATGTGTAGGCTAATAGATAAGTACTCTACGCCTATATATGAAGGCTAATAGACAAGTACTCTGTGCCTATATTTGTAGGCTAATAGACAAGTAGGCCTACACTACGTGTATATGTGTATACGCTGTAGGATAGGATATATGAATATGATCCACTTGTAATTTGTTAATCCTTCATTCCGAATGATCCTCGACAAGTAGGCTAAGCCTTTATCCATATTGACCACTCAACTGAATTTTCTTTTTTGCGCCTTTTCAGATTAATTTTTTTATCGGCTTGGATTTGACTCAACAGTACTCGATGCTGTCATGGATGACAGTAGCACTTTAATTGTTGTTATGTTATGTTGTGAAAGCAGTGAGACGGGCTTTTTGTTGAATTAAAAAATTATGTGTATACATCAGAAAACTACATACATACATACATACATACATACATACATACATACATACATACATACATACATACAGACAGACAGACAGACAGACAGACAGACAGACATACATGCAAGCATTCATTCATGTATGCATGCATGATGATTTTAAATTTAAAAATATAATTTTTCTACAATTCAGAATATGCTTTGCATTTTAATTCAGTATTAAATATCTAGCTTGAAATTATGGTTTGCAACGTTACCAATTTACATAAAATTAATCACAAGTATTATCCGCCCTTGGTCATTCATTAGGGCTATTAGGGAGACTGAATGCCCTTAATCTTCGCTAAACACTGCCGGGTTCATTGGTAACCTACAGTATATCTGTAACTCAGAACCTGTCAAAAGCGATACTGTAACATATACTGTATAGGGTGTATAGTATTTCAAAACTGCGCACTCTTTTACGCTGAAAAGCTTTTAGCGCCTTTCCTTCATCAACTCTTAAAGTACGCAGAGGTTAAACCACAGAACAGTAACATTCTCTTTGTCTTTGTTGGTCTCTTATATTCCTACCAGAAAAACGTAACTATTACTGTAGGAACGATTTATTTGTATCAACAAAAATCTCATATATTTTGTTTTCAAAACTTCGTCACAACGGCATCTACTTTAGTCGACTTTCTCTAAAATTCTGACAGTTTCAGTTGTGTGATTGAAGGAATACTAGAGGCCTATAGCCGGCCTATTAGCCAAGTATCATGCCATGTCTGCAGGTATTTCAACTTCTACAAAGAAATGCCGACATCATTCTTTATTACTGCGGTAACAATACACAAAGTCTATAATTACACTTGACATTGTATACCTTTATACTGTATATCAAACAACACATGTAATTATGCATGAATTATGTATATTATATACAATTTATACGTGTGTTTATTTTTAATTTATATAATTAATTTATATAATTTATAATTAAATAATCCTCGTGTTGTGTCAGGGTTGCATGAAGAATAGACCAACCGTGTAAATATGCACGTGTCGTAGAAGTCTACATAAAAACACGTCCAAACCAAAGTCAGAAAGGGCATTTGGTTGGTGAGCGACGAAGACTCCAGAAATTGCTACAAAATTTAAAGAAATTGAAAGGGAATTGACTGATGATACGGTGAGGGACAGAGAGAATTGGACTTCTATCGTATCTCGACCCTAGTTAAACTAAGATTTATGGGAAGATGATGATGAATATTTATTATTAGCTCATTTATGCGAGCGACACAGTAACACAGCTACTTGATATCACTGAAAGAGCTATATGGTGTAATAGTTATGCCGTTACAAGTATGTTGCCTCTTGCAGTCTAATTCATTGCACTTCAGTTACTGTTTTTCTCTTTATGATAGTATACTACTGTTGTGCTTTGTTGCTTTATGTTAATGAGAAACATATTGCGAATATTTAGTAGTGTCTGCATTTTCTGGATAGTTTTGTGGTCTGAAAAGTTGACAATATAATAAATTACTTTGTATATGTTTCGTTTGACAGCCCTACAGCTCGTGTATAGTTATAGGGCCTACTAAAAATAGGCAGAAGCTGTATGCATTGTATTCAAACGTTAGTTGTGTATTTGTGTGTGCATTCTTGTGTTTATATGTAATGTGTTGTTTTGTGTATATTATTGTATACAAGAGCTGCAGATTGTTCCTCTTTATACGTCGGCACGTATTCGTTCTTGTATCTCTTCATATGAGGACAGCTCTTCAAGAGTGTATGCGCTCTTGTTTTGCCTACTTTCTTCTTCGAGTGTATTAGCGAATGGTAAGTGCTCACTTTTGTATATCTGTTTTGAAACCTTGTTAATACATATTAGTAGTCGTATATGTTGAACAAAGAGGGGAAAACTTTCAAGCCTGGGGGCAATTTGAAATTTGAAAATCCAGGGGGAAATATTTCCCCCGGGATTTCCATAGAAACATACTGATTCGTTCCCCCTGGGTAGTAGGCCCTGTATAATGTGCTACCTGCTATCAATGGCATATACATGCATATGTATATATTTACATTTAAATGCTGACTACCAGATTGATTGCACACAGGTATTGAAGAGCTCGTGACATGCATATCTATTATACTAGCGCTACCGCACTGTCGAGAACATTAATCTGTTACAATGCCGCTGCTGATAAGTTGATTACTGGTTTTCTTCAGACAACGAAAGAGTTGGTAACAAGAGAAAATGTTGTCCACTGCACTTCACTCTCGCTCGCAATCGGCCGATAGCTTAGTTAGCACAGTGCTACCGTTACGAAACAACAGTGCAGCTATTAAATTAGCTTACTCGCAAAACACGCGATTAACCGATAAGACGTTATCCACTTCGGACGGACTTTACGATAATTTAAACTTGGTGACTTTTTCACTCGCGGATAAAAACAATTTTAGAAATCCTGCGGAAAATAATAATCAGACGGATTTTTCAAGAACTTCTTCACAGAGGAATACTTCGTATAATAGTGACTCCAGAAATAAGGATATCACTGAGTTTCTAAGAAACAGATCCCAGTCAGGGTTTGTTAGGGATGTAGGTGGAGAAGCCACTAGGGGGTCGACAAGGGTTAGACCCAGTATGGGGGTATCCGGGAGTCTGTATAGTAAGAAATATCACAGCACGGAGAGCATGGGACCGGTGGAAGGCGAGTCCAGGACCCTATCCGAGAATCAGCCTCGAAATCCGGCTATGAGTGGTGGAGTCAGCTACAGAACTGGATATAACGTAAGCTACATATAATACTCTACTGGTTTAGATATATTAAATCTTGTTTCCTTTGCTTATTTAAATTTATAAGATAAACTAAATAAATTCGAAACTTTAACATTTACTTTGGAGCTAGTCTTGATATCTACGTTTAACGTAAACATCTAATAAATATATTTTCATGTAGCGAGCCTAACAGGGAGAGTGATGTCTATGCTATGATGATTTCATGTCTAAAAATCATGCGTTAAACTTAGATTAAAATTGTTAAAAAAAGCTGATAAAGCTAATGTTAACGTCAGTTTCCCTACAAGTAAGCGATGTCAGTGACAGGCGAGCCCAGGATATGAACCCCGCACATACTGATCCGTCGTCGAATACCTTACCGTCATCGCCACTTTTGCAACATCTGCTATATTTTTAAAGAGACCAACAAAAGGCCAGTTTAAAAAAATAGAATTTCAAATCATCCTTACAATAGGCCTACATATATTTTAAATATTTGTTCACAAATATAAACTTAGCAATAGATATTGAACATTTTGATTTAAAGAGGGCAATGTGTTGAAATAAAAGCATATTTGAGAGGAGGGTAGGGCCAATACAGAACAATGTATTGCAGAATTAAATATAATTCATAGATCAAACGTTACACAATTTTTATTTCCAGCTATATTTGAGTAATGCGAGCTATCATAGCCCCGGGGCATGCCACGAGTTGAACAAGAATCTTGAGGCTTGTTAGCTGCATTATAACAAGATCTATGCGATGTATTAACCATTTAACGAACATGACATATTTATTATCAGATTGTCTAGTCAGATTTCAGTCGGCTAACTATGGTGAAAAGAATTTTGTTCTTAACTTCTTTAGCCTGCTTCAGTGAACCGCTAATCCACGCGATTCCGGTTATTAAAAATGTCGGATCACTTGCATGATCGCCGAATTTTAATTTTGAGTATCGATATTTTGAGTTCTGTGAACGGTTATGAATAATAAAATTAGTAAATTTGCAAATAATAAAATTTTAAAAATTGTAATTTAAGAACTTACTATTAGTTGAACTATTGTGAACTATTGTGAACTATTGTGAACTATTGTGAACTATTGTGAACTATTGTGAACTATTGTGAACTATTGTGAACTATTGTGAACTATTGCTGAACTAAATTTCACTATATAGCAAACTAGAACTGATTACAATAATACAAAGAGCTCGGAAACGGTCGCATGTGATATACAACCATATTGTTCGTACAAAATCTAAAATCATTAAATAGACGGAGAAATAAGGTTCTGGAGTAAAACCATATTCTTGCTCCTGTTCATTTCATTTCAAATTATCCTGGTAACAATCTCGTTGCTCGTGTGGAGTCGACGATCTCTTGCAGTTTTAGTATCCCTCTCTCTCCCTCTCTCTCTCTTCAGCGCTCTGCCAAGTGCCAGGTTCAAGGTACATATTTATACTGAAAGTCTGCTTTCTCGCTCCATAAGAGCACTCCTTAGATCAACAATTGTAATCCCTTCACAAAGTCTATGCCTTATCCATACCTTATGTAGCCTATGGCTTGGAAAAATATGGCTTCTGAGGTGGTTTCTCTTTGCACTCCTCAGTTAGATGGATTAATTACCATTTAATCCTGGGGGAAATATATAGTTTTAGTGTTTCTCGGTGTTTATCATTCTTGCATGTGATATTTGAAGCGAGGCCTTTTGGTTCTGAACATTAACGTTAAGCTAAAATTCGACATGCCTACCTGTAAATAATCAAAGCAGATTACGGTTTCTCCTTCACCGGCATCATCAGGGACGGCACGGGCTCGTTATTGGTGACTTTGTCTATGACTAATCCCTGGGGTAATCTTCCTGTCACAGTAAACTTTTTATTCAACAATTCCTTGAATCCGATTAAACGGCAACAGCAATTGTCGTTACGTCGCCTCTGATCTATAGCCGTGGGTATGCCTAGACTACAATGCAAATCGACTGCATTAACGTTTATATAGCAGCAATTATCCGTCGCCTGTCAGTCACGGTTTCTAAAGACGGTTAATAGCATGGAGGTGGTAGGATTCGACCCCGTAGGTCAGATGTTACGAATCGTACCTCTCAATGACTGCGCCATGTGAGGCCGTGTGTTGGTTACACAAGTGCATTTGACACGGCTCGCCCATTATACATGAACAGACCTCGAGCTATTCACTGGAAGTTATACAATATTCAATTACACTTGTATTCTTGTGGTTACATGCCAACTGAAGACAAACGGCCACCGAAGCAATATATCAACAGAACTATTTAGTACTAGCTTTTAATATTCAGTATTTAGGATTTAGTTTTAATTTTTATATAAATATTAGTTTTTTCTCACAGCTGTTGAAAATTGTTTAGTATAGAAGTGTAGAATTGAAATTAATGTTTCAGCTGTTTTGTAATGGTTATCTAATTTAACGAGCAAGTTCCCTATCTCTGGTGCTCTGCCTAATGGCAGGTCTGTAAATTGTATTTATTCCTTCTTCTCTGTGTGGCTCATAAAGCTCGCTGTAAAGGCTAGACCAAACAACGGGTTGGCTTTAAATGTGACTTCTTTTAATTTAGCCATTTTAGAATTCTGCTTATTTTTCATTTGTTAAACAGTTAAAAATAATTTCACTTAATTTTTCATTTACTCTCTCTAATGTTCTGCCAAGCGTAGGTCCAAGATAAATATTCCTACTCGCTGCTTTCCCGCTCCATAAAGAGCACTCCATTGATTAACGAGTTAACCCCTTCATAAATGGCTATGTCCTGTCCACATCTTAATGTATCCTATAGCTTGGGAATTATATGGCTTCTGAGATGGTTTCCAATTGCCTTCCAATTTATTAACTGCCTTTTAATCCTGGGGGAAATCTTAGTGAGGTGGGTTCCCTCTGTCTTCCTCAGCTCCTGCCTTAGTCGCCTCTTACGTACACGCGGCAGCTTGATAGCGGTTGCCCTATTCTGCAGTGGTCCAACCACACCCGGGCTCAACAAGAGGGGGGGGGGGGGGTTGTCACTTCAAGTTAGCTTAAATTTAAACCTTAGCTCTAAATCTCATCCGTAGTTCCGATGCAAACTTTGAATTAAATTTACTTGTAAAAGTCAGGAGGGAAAATAAAAAAGCTTGATTGAGTTTGAGTGTGGGTGTCACACTATGTAATATAGAGTACAAAGTTTAACCTTAGAAATGCTTGAACCGGACGTAACATTAGTGCCTTTTCATTTCCAGCAACATTTAGCTTCTCCAGGTGTTCCAACTAACCGTGCAAAGATTGGGAAACTATCGAGACATTAGGAAAATGCGTCTTAAAAATTAATTTAAAATTAAATTATTACAATTAAGTTAAATTAAAATAAGCCCATAACTTTTCAGTCACCTAATGTTTTACTTCTTTATAGCTTCACCAACAACGGGATGAGCTGGAATTTAAATCTCACTGCACATGGTAATTCCTACTGAAGGATATAATTGGTAGTTATAATGGTCGTTGTGTTAGGTGTATTTATCGATATAATTATGGCAGACCGTTGACCATGGTCTACATTTGATTATATCAAAAGAAAGGTAAATATTCTCAAGCAAAGCGGAGGCGGTATTTGTTGATGAAAGATCTCCTCTCGGGTCTTCAGACTATTTATTTATTCGAGTGGCTAGAGCTAGTTCATTCGCTATATTTTACTGAATAAACACTAATTGTGACGTTCAAACGTTTAAATAGAAGAGTGCAACTATGCAGAGTTGCATTTTGCTTCACTGTGAAGTACTTTACAGCAACTGATCAAATAGAAAATTGTGAAGTTCAGTATCCCGTCTCGTCCTTTTAAAATCTTAGCTATTTTATATGCGCCCGAAATAAATTTTCTTAAGTTCTTCTTCTTCAGTGAACTGCCAAGTGGCAGGTTCAAGATACATATTCATACTCAGTGTCTGCTTTTTCGCTCCATAAGAGCACTCCTTAGATCAACAAGTTAAGTTCTTGCTTAAGTTATTGATTAAAAAAATTCGTTTGTTGTTACTACTAGTGCAACAGTCTTTAGTTAATTACCAAAAAATATTCGGAGTCACAGACAGTTTTTACTCCGGTTTCTTCAGCTCATCAGTGATGGGTCTTAGAAATAGAAAATTAGGCTAAGAGCCTTTAATTACCAGTTTCACTTCATAAGTTTTTATCCAATTTTTTACTGTATTCACCTAAGTTCCAACATTTACACGCTACTTTAGTTTTTAAAAAATCCACCACCCAAGCACCTCTTATTAATGATTTTCAGTGATATTTAATTAAAATGTCAAATTTTATTATGCAATAACATTATAATATACATTAAACACATGAAAGTGTATACAGCAGTGAATATTAACGGATAAACTGAACTTTTTAACAAGACAAGTAGGCTCATGTATTCAAAGTTAAAGACAAGTAATTCATGAATTAACGTTAATTGGTAGGCACATTTACCTAAAATAAAGAAATCAGTTGGCATTAAGTATAGAGACTTACAAATATTGTAATTTGAAATGTAAGACCGATATCAGGTGAACTAAGCTCCGCTAAGTCAAAGAAGTCTGGTCGATAATCTGAATAAACGTTGATTCAACCGGTCAATAATATCTTATATCGCTTATTCGGCATCTGAGTATGGTGGTAGGCTTAATCGATGGTCAAACCCACAGATCTGCTTGATACCATTATCACGATTCCAGAGGAAGGGGGTAGAGATTGAGGAGGGAATGTTTGGTGAGGGACCATTTGTAATATGTAGAATGGAACAAAAAGGAACGTAGTAAACTAGTAATAAATTATATATTGGAAATAGTAAAAGCAGTAGTAATGATAATCATGATAATGATAATGAAAACGATAATATTAGTAAAAGTGATTTTGATAGTGAAAGTGATAGTGGTAGCGATAAAAAATGAAAATTAAATTTGTAATTGAAATTATAATTATAATTAAATTATAAATTATAATTATAGTTATAATTTATAATTATAATTTATAATTAAATTATAATTATGAATGTAATGAAAATAATATCATTAATGTCGTAATTGTCTTAACGTCGTAATCTTTGTAATTATTATGCTAATCATAATCAAAATCATTGTAATAATCGTAATCATTGTCATAGTTATATCCACAGACATAGTCATAATCATAATCGTAGTCATAGTCATAATCCTAATCATAGTTATAGTCATAGTTATAACCATAATCATAGTAAAAACCACAATCATAATCAAAATTATGAACATAAAATTTTAGGAATGTGTTCAATATCACCGTAAGGAAATTATCCCAGTTCTGATGATCGAGCCATTAGCAAGCTTGCCTCATAATCAGGAAACCATCTGTTCGGATCCCGTGATCTTCATGTCTGACTCTGGAGCAGAAGTAAAACGCTATAAACTTAGCTTTAGAAATTGTTTAGGGTTTCTGTCTAATTGAGAATTAGACCCACCGAAAATTTGTGTTTCTTTGAAAAGTAACAAGCAAGAATGCAGAATCTCTTTGATGCAATACTTTTCTGACTAAATTTAAAGCGTTAGGCAAACTTATTTTTAATGCAAGTCTAAACTTTTTTATGTAATTTTAATTTCCAATTACAATTTGAATGATAACTATTTATGCAATGAATTAGAGATTGATGGAGTGCTCCTCAGAGAGCTTGAAACAGATGATTACTTTAGGAATATCTGCATTAGCCCCGCCATTTGGCAGAAAACAAGAGAGTTAAGGTATGCATTAAGTAGTATGTCTAATTCATTTCCTCTAGACCAATGAAAACAGCAACCTACACCTAAGGTAATCGGTAATCCGATTTAAGTGCACTGCTTTATTTGCATTTAATTATGCTAAAGTGAACGGAGCTAGGTGCTTTGACTTAAACCACAGGTGAATATGTGGAGTAACATCCGCTATAGGCTGGAAGTAATTTCACTGTTGTGGAACGATTACTCGAATTAAATGTGACTGTCTAATAATATGAATTAGTTCCACTTGCTTAATTCTGGTAGGAAATGTTAATCTGACGTTAGTTTCTTATTCATAAATCTGACTGATTAAGTTATGAAATGTAAAGATATGGGATAATCTGAAGAGTTAAACCTTGTCAGAATTAAATTTTACCAAAGGTATTTAAATGCCAAGCTATAATTCATGCGGCATGCCTTGGTGAAAACTAAACTGTGGTGCCAGGTTACAGCTTTCTGACAATTCGGTCTATAAATGAATATGTCACTATAAGTATGTTTGACTATAAACAAAATTGCCTAACCGTAATTAATTAAAAGTCAGTCGCAGTAGTAGGCATATACATAAGTTTGTAGATGAATTTCAATTGTTATATTACAATCTTGTAATAAATAAATAAATATATTGTAATTGATTTTGATGAAGTCACTCTGTTTTCGAGTGTGTTTACTTGACCTGCAAGACAGGGATCTCTGGAGCTTAGACTGACTGGTTGACAGTGTCGGCTAAGTCCACTGTAAACAAAGCTAGCTATACGGCGACCGACCAGACGTATGACGTGATCGACATATTAGAAAGAACCCAAAGTATCAGAAATTCTCTTTATAGCATATCTAAAAGTGACAAAATTAAAATTCCAAATTTAAAAATATCAAAATAAAAGTTCATTTCGTCACAATGTAATATTTATTAAGTAACATTTTAACTTCACAAGTAATATTTAAGTGTACATAGCGTCATTGTATTTTAAATTCTTAACCTGTCTGAGATCTCTTTTGTGGTAATACTCTTCTTGAGAATTTGCTTATTTTTGTAGTTAAATATGTTTGTATTTGCTTAATTTGTGATGAGATAAACCAATGAAAAAGTTTTAAGTTTGAAAAATGGTTGCAGTGTTATTGCAACTAAAAGCAAGTGATATTGCCTCAATTTTTAGTAGCACAATGGTCCGAATGCACTGGTACTTGTTTTTAAGACCAGTGATTATGTCGTTTTTGCTATTTCTTCCTTTCCTATCCAGGGTGATTAGTAATCGTTGCCTTACACAGTGCACTGATGTCAGACAGCGCAGATTTAATTTATTTTAATTCTTCGGTTGTTTGGATACCGCTGACCTTCAAGCCTATCTCTGACCTTCAATCATTCCGCTGACCTTCAAGCCTATCTCTGACCTTCAATCATTCCTCTGACCTTCAATCATTCCTCTGACCTTCTAGCCTATCTCTGACGTTCAATCATTCCGCTGACCTTCAAGCCTATCTCTGACGTTCAATCATTCCGCTGACCTTCATACAGTAACAGCAAGAACAACATCAACAGCAATGACGACGACGATACAGTTATAGTGCTACTCTCATCCGTAACAACATCAAGCCTTATCTAACCAAATTCGACTCAATGAGCCAAAACAAAATTAAATTAGTGTTACCTATTTATTTACAATATATTTGTGTCGATGAACTACGTATTGGTGTTAGTTAAGCAAGTATCAGTATGTAATTTTTTATAGAAATGTATAATGTATTGTATTTCCAATGGACCTTAATTATTATTTGATGCTTCCTGGCCCAGTACTGCTGGGTTTTATTATGCCCTTCTATATTATGGTGTATTTTATTTATTTTACGGCGTAAAATAAATTTTTTAAAAGTACTTTACAGATTCTTGCAAAAGTTCGATAGTTAACCATATAAATTCTACAATTACCGGAAGCCCTAACACCTGCAGCAATAATTTACGAGCCGAACTTGACGACAGCCCAGTGCAGCAGCGGCCTTGCTTTAAATCTTTCGTCTTCAAGTCCAGCGGCCATAGACACTTAAAACAGAAACATATTTGGCAAAGATCGTAGATTAAAACATTGTAGGAGGGCTTTTGCTTGTTGGAAGCTAACAAATGTTCAAAAGCTTTTAAAAGTTCAAATGCCCTTCATGCGTGCTAAATCATCGGTACCCAGAGCTATGAAAGAGGTTGCTGAAGTGGACATGTTTTGTACCAGTCGCTCTATTTGTTTCGCACCAATTCTGTTTTGTAGTTCTTCAAAAGTTTGTTTGGTAGGAATTCAAAAAAAAAAAATAGAAATAAGTGTTAGATTAGACACAGAACAATACTTGCTGATGTCATCCGTATTCAGGTTAGTTTTTTTAAAAATTGATGAGACTAGGCCATGTCGATGAGATTGGGGAGATAACCTCTTCGTAAAGGTGCAGTACACATGTAGGTAATATACGGCTAGAGAGAAGAATAGGTAATTCTCTTTTGTAGGACAAATGGTAGATCAAATTTTGCTCGAGACGTCCCTGATGGCGAATTCACAGATAGAATCTACATAATTAAACTAAAATGGGGCGAAGCTGTTTGGCGCATTGGCAGAGCTCTGCGACTTTTAATTGTAAGGCCTGAACTCAAATCCTATGTCAGAACAAACCGAGCTTATAAATAATAATAATCTATTCCTTTATGTTTTCATTATCATTCTGACAAACCGCAGACTGTAAAACTATGACAGATAAAATAGCAATGTAGCAGATACAGGCAGAAATGCAACACGAATTCAAAAATATAAGATGGAAAATTGTAAGATAACATAAATGGGACTATTGGCAGATATAGACATAAAATGTTGTTATTTTATTATATAATGGCACGACAACTGTACACTTACCATGGGTTATGATAATGATGTGATATCATAATTACACGATATTAGTGTTAGTCTACATAAGTAGAAATTATACACTATTAGGTAAAGTATTTATTACCCACTTCTAAGTATATACATGTGTATTTATGGGTATGCAACTAAACAGCCAGTTGACTTGCTTATTGTATTGCGAATGATGATTAGTTTCATGAAACATTTCGAAACATATACAACGAATGACAAGGCATTTTATTACAAGCACTGGCTACCGCTTTTTACTAATCATAGCACTCACTTTATATGTTAAACTTGTAGATTGAGCATGACGCTACCTTTTAAAATACTTTGCTTTTGTAAGTGCTTTCGGACCTTTTCAGTTTGTTATTCATATTTGACTATTAGGAGTCGTGGCTTAAATATTGTGTGTACTCCTGTTATTTGATAATATTTCAACTAACAACAATAATCTGTTATATTTATTTTAGAACAATAAAGACGCTAAGGAAGCTGATGGAATCAACGCTATTACATCATCCAGAAATCTGGACTACTCTGCCGCAAGATCCATACCATCCACCTCTATTCTATCCCCAAACCATCAAAACCCTCCTGCATCTAATACTAATCAAGCTGTCGGGAATTTCTTCTATTCCCCAATCATAACTAGTCCAACTGTGGAAATTCCCATTAAATCTCCATTAAGTCCACCAGTGATGGGAAACACCACAAAATTTGTTTTCAATCAGTCGAATGGAACCTCCAGAATTCCTCCAACTAGTCCTCCTGCAGAACCTCAACTTTGGTCTCCTACTGTATCCTACCCGAGTGCCTACGCGCCCGCTCCTGTCTCGGGTCCAATCAGGGAGCCTAGAACTATGATGCCTCAAGTAAGCTCTACTGCTATAAATTCCTTCGTGAATCCGGCACCCACTCAAACAGCATCCATCTTGTCACCACGTTATGAGAACCTGGACTCTCGGAGAAAAAATCCGACTCTAAATAAGTCCACAGCTCAGACCAGACCTTCTCTACAGAATCGATCGTCCAATTCAAAGCCACGAACAGCTCAAGATCAGCCAATAGTGAGCCAAACTGTGCCTCTACATGACAATCCTGTCCGAGATCAATCTAGAATTTATAAATCTAATCAACCAATTAATCAAAACTCTAATCCGCAATCGAATCAAAATTTTAATCATCAGGCGAAGCAGGTCGACGAGATGGACGCTAATCGAGCCGGTAGGTCAAGGGTTAGTCGCAGCAGCTCTGCCCTGGTTGACGCCGGAGGGCGGTCGGGACCTAGAGTCCGTATGGAAGGGTCTGGGGGCCGGGTTACCCAGCAACCCCCTACTGGACGTCCAGCGAATCAGATGGGAGCTGTTGCTGTCAACGGTCCTCGACACGTGACGAAAGCGGAGGATAAAACTGACGACAGCAAGAAATATCAGTTTAAAGCAAGTGTAAGAGCGCAGAGCAACAGCAGGGTAAATTTGTCTTCCCATCAAACTACTGCAAATATCGTAAATACAAACTTATCGTCACAAAGGAAAGTAGACAGTCGTTTTGTATTAAACAGTAATAATAATATTAGCAATAGTAATAACTCGCAATTACCTCATAAAACGTCTGCAAACATGCAATTGAGATCTCAGGGGATGAAGGCTGTTAGTACGATGGAATTGAATCATAATCATGTAACGTTTCAGCATTCAGGACCGGTTAATCATAGAAGGGACAAATCTCTCCCAGCTCGTGAAATTGAGCCCCGAAAAATTCCTCACACTGCCATCAACGATTTATCAGAAAATCGTGTTTATTCCGCAAGATTTCCTACACAAGAATCCGCCGCACCTCTTAGCGGAAGTTTAGAAAACAATTCACCCGTTGAGAGACGATTTCGAAATACCACCAGCATATCACCAATTCGAAGGCGGGTAGCTGACGAATCAGATGTAGGTGCTACAAGAAATGTTAAAGATATCTTAATTTATCCGTCAACGTTAAGCAAAACATCACACTACTTTTCCAATCCTGAACTCAATCTATCGACCATTGCACCGGACGATAACGCTGAAATCCGGAGATTGCGAAGGATGTTAGCGGATAAGGATTACGAGCTTGCTTCGATCCGGCAGACTTTCTCTGACAATGAGAAATCGATTTTGCGGGTCCTAGAAGAGCGCAGTCGAGCATGGAGACAGGAGAGTAGTGCCAGACAGATGGAATGGGAACGAAGTCTAGCAGGACACATAGAGCGTTCACTCCAGCATGACGCCTCCATGCGGAGACAGCTGGCGGACTCCCAGCAAGATTCCCAAAGAGCTTTCAGCGAACTCAAATCCGTGAAGTCACAGCTAAGCGAGCTGCAGGAAAAATACGACAAGTTAAAGATTAGCTACGACTCAGTGGTAGCTGAAAATGAACGACTTCAAGTGGGAGTGGGTGGTTTCGGTAGCTACAGTCAAGCAGAAAAATTGCAGGAAAATGGAAAGCTTGGTGTTTGGTCAGTGGTGGGAAAAACTGCGCCAGTGGAAATGATGGTTGAGGGAAATGTGCAGCGTAAGCAGGTTATGTTTAAACCTATTAGCGATTATATCTCCGAAGAGAGCTCTCAGTTTGAGACTTCATCGGAGAGTGACGTGGGTTCGTTAAGCAGGGAAGTGAAATTTAACGATGGGTCAAATCGAAGCCGAGATGAGTTAATATTTTCGAGTAGGGAGGATGACCAGGCTCAGATACCCCCGGCAGCTCAGTTGATTCATCCTCGCTATAGAGGCACACCTCGTAGACCAATCGACCACTCCACGCCGAGCAATTCCTCTTTATCGTCATCTTCTAATTCACAACATTCAAGAGATGGCGCCAGTAGTTTAATATCGCAGCATTCGCAAGATGGCGGACGCTCAAATGTCACTCCACATAATTCGCGAGATGTCTCCAGCGATTCCAAGTTTTCAAATTTCACTCGGCAAGTCAGTTCATCGTCGTCTAATTCTAGACATTCAAGAGACGGAGCTGCTGACAGCGAATTTACAAATTCAAACCGGAAAGTCGTCCAAGATGACTCTCACACTGTTAACCCGGCGTCAAATGGTCGCATTCGACGGGTGACATTCGGTGGTGGAGACGAGGATAAAACTTCTGACGTCTACGCATCAGTGTCCAAGTCATCAAGGTCAAAGGAGCGCTGGAATGGGAACTCAGCTGTGCGCTTTTCCCCGACAAACCCATCGACTAACAGCCCTCCTGAATCTACCTCAGAACATCAAATCAGGTCGCTCGTGGAAGAAGTGAAAAATGCAAAGAAATGTTTGGAAGAGTGCAAGACACATTTCGACAGCGAGCGAGAAAGATGGTTGAGAGAAAAGGATAAGGTTATTAATTACCAGTCCACCCTGCAGCAGAACTATATGCAGTTGTTAAGCAGGAATAGAGCCCTGGAACAAGAACTAACGAGTAAACGTGGTAACACTGAAATTCTATGAAAACAGATTTAATAAATCAGGAGATTTAATTTCAGCCGATCACTATCAGAATTAAATAATCGAGTTATATGTAGACAGTTTAATATTTATTCCAGTTCAGAAAGTCAATGAATGCTACAATTAGAAAACGTTTATCATGAAAACTAGGTATTCCCATTAATAAATTGGAATAGTGCAGAGCCACTTATTAATTAATCTCAGGGAAATGAATTTCTACTATATAGTCTATATATATATATATATATATATATATATATATATATATATATATATATATATATATATATATATATATGCTACTCCCATTCCTTCTTCTTGAATCAGAATTTTTGTCTCTCTTGAGTGTCTTTCACTCTTACAAAGAGTGAGAAATAAGAAAAATGGAGATAGTAGATTAATTAGTAAGAGAGATAGAGAAAGAGAGAAAGAGAGAGAGAGAGAGAGAAAGAGTGATGCAGATAAACATGACTTGCTGAGACTCGATTTTCTTAAATTTTATCAAATATTTGTAGACATCATGGTTTACCCTTCATGTATTGAGTCCAGAAGATTAGAGGACAGTGCGACCGACAGTAGTGTGTGTTTTGTTGAAGGAGGCTAAGATAGAAACTGATAAAAGGTAATGCAACAGTATCATAGCAAATGAATTTCCAACCTCAACACATATAAGGGGCTTTGTGTATTGTTGCCATAGCATACGAAATATTGCGCTCAGCTTGTTGATCAGTGGAGTGCTCTTTACTCGGCATATACAAAAAATCAGGGATAATTTTTATTCGTCATCTGTGATATATACATATGACAACTGTGCTTGTATAAATGTATATCTTATTTGTATTTATGCGTGTTGGTACATTTGCGACTCGAAGAACATTAAAAATTTTTTTTTGGATTCATGCAATTTCATTTAAAGCGAACGAGATCGCTTTTTGAACCTCCTTGTTAAACTTTTTAGATAACATAAATTTCACTTTTCTATAGAATCAAGTTTAGATTCAAAGCTAAAAAAGCTGGTAAAGCTAATTTTAACGTCAGTGTCCTCACTCGAAGCTAAGTCATTGATGGGCGAGCACAGGATTTGAACCCCTAAAGAATGAATATCTCAAAATTCATAGGCGTCGAATTACTAATATTTCGAGACTTTTGCTGATCAATGATTTCCGCAGAAGTAATCCTGATTCAAGTACAATACGCTCATTCCATTGACTTTTCGGGTGCCAATATGAAGCCAATTCGTTTAAAGTATATAGTTTGGCGGCATTAAGTCTTTATTAATCTACTATTAATTACTTAATATAATAAGAGCTAAAACAGCTAAGGTTAACTTCAGTTTCCTCACTCGAAAGCGATGTCAGTGACGGGCGAGCCCAGAATTTGAACCCCGCACATGCTGATCCGCGGTCGAGTATCTTACCGACTTCGCCACTGGATCCAGCCAGTTTTCCATTATTGCTAACTGCAAAAATGCTGTTAGTATTTGTAATATTACTAATTATTTAAAGTGATTAATTAATTTATTAATTATAAAATTGCATGCACATCACTCACTTTTAAATAACTCTACACGTTTCTCATTAGTAGTGAAGGGCACTAACGTTTTAGTAGCTAAGCTTATTCTGATCATATTCGAAATTGTTATAATTAAATGTCAAGATAAATTAGTAACTTTCAAAAATAATCCTCAAAGATGTTGTAATTTGTTACAGAAATTTAACTTTAAAACAAAAAGTAGTTGAACTTTTAATTACGTTTTTTTAACTAAGTAAAATTACGTATAGTTAAACTTCTTGCATAGCCTTTTCAGCAGTTGAATTTTTTGCAGAAACTCAAAATTAACGTTTTCCTTTCATTGTTCTTTGGGTTCAAAGATTATATTTCTACAACAAAGTATATAATCAAATAAAAAGAATAAGACATACTGATAAATTTTTTATTAGTAAGCAAGCATGTGTTATTTAGGCATATAATGAGGAACCGGACGTTAAATTCTTATTGATTGATTGATTGAAATCTAGGGTTAAAAATAGAAAGAATGTGAAAAGAAATAGAAAAGAAAGCTGGACATGACATATTATAAAGGGATGGTTTTCTAAAGGATGTAATAGAATGAAGAATGCAAGGGAAAAGAGTTAGAGGAAGACCGAGACATAGAATACTGGATGATCTGATAACAAATTAATACATAGAGATGAAAAGGAAGGCAGAGGATAGAATTGGTTGGAAGAGTTATATGCCGTGGACTTGCCGTTAGGCAGTGCTCTAGAATATTAATAATCGATGCCTAGAAGTAGAAGAATCTAATGTGAGACTCTGTGATTACATTGCATTCACTGCAGACATAAACTCTTTCAATATTTACCCTCCCCCCCCCCGTCAGAGAAATTGTCCCTACAGTAAACGCGATTTGCCGCCCAATTTTTTACTTCTACTGTAAAAAGATCAACATATCACAAGACAGTCCAAGCAAATGAAGTACAAGCAAAGAAAAGTACAAAAAAGTACCAACATAAAAGTCAAAGCAATAAAAGTTCCTCACTTGGCTTTAAAATGCTCTTTAAAAAATGTACATAATTTTATGTGCCCCTCCACTAGTAGGAATTTACACTATTCTCCCCCCATACAAGGAGGCCCTGATTGAAGATATAAACAATACAAGCGTTCGTGTACCCTGACGTCCGAAAGGTTAATCATGTCTTTGCGCTATCCGCAAAGAGAACTCCGTCTGAAGCTGATACAATCAACAATCTATAGGATAGCACGTAGTATTAATTAAAAGTTGAAATACGTAAAAGTCTGCAAAAGTATTTCAATTTACGCATTTAGTTGTTAATTAAGTGTTTTAAAATACTTCGGTCCATTGCATAGCGACTAGATTCAGGCAGATTGGCTAATTTCAAATTATATGGTTTAGAGTTTTTGAAAAAGTGTGCAGTTGATTTAGAGAGAAAAATTAATCGACCATTATACATTACACGGGAACACACTTTGAGTCTAAGGGCTAAAATTGTTTCTGGGTCAGCCATACAATTACATTCTCTCTTAGTGCACTGCCTACTGGTAGGTCCATGGTATTTAACACCTTCTCTTCTCTGTATTCCGCTTTCCTCTTCATTTCCACATATGAGTGGATCTTTAAATCATTTAACATTCCTAATCTATGGTTGCCTCTGCCTCTATTTCCTTTTATTCTGCTTTCTAGGACCTCTTTTAGTCGACTTTTCCCGATTAGATTGCACTAATTAACAAACAAAAAAGATTTTCAGTGAAATATGCCATATCAGTCTGTTAATTATAAGAGAATTTTACACCATTAATAAACTATAAAATAATTATGTCGCCTCATAGCGAATAGCACAATGTTAGGAATAGCACAATGTTAGGAATAGCACAATGTTAGGAATAGCACAATGTTAGGAATAGCACAATGTTAGGAATAGCACAATGTTAGGAATAGCACAATGTTAGGAATAGCACAATGTTAGGAATAGCACAATGTTAGGAATAGCACAATGTTAGGAATAGCACAATGTTAGGAATAGCACAATGTTAGGAATAGCACAATGTTAGGAATAGCACAATGTTAGGAATAGCACAATGTTAGGAATAGCACAATGTTAGGAATAACACAATGTTAGGAATAGCACAATGTTAGGAATAGCACAATGTTAGGAATAGCACAATGTTAGGAATAGCACAATGTTAGGAATAGCACAATGTTAGGAATAGCACAATGTTAGGAATAGCACAATGTTAGGAATAGCACAATGTTAGGAATAGCACAATGTTCAATGTTAGGAATAGCACAATGTTAGGAATAGCACAATGTTAGGAATAGCACAATGTTAGGAATAGCACAATGTTAGGAATAGCAATGTTAAGACGTCCCTAACGTTCTTTGTCACTAAATCAATCTGCTATGCGAGATATTTTATTTTTCATTTTGTCTCTGATAATAGCTTTTTCGGAATTTTTGGATTTATTTCTTAGCGTATATTGTAAACTAGCGATAAGCTAGTCTATGCCAGTCGAGTCGGTTGATTGAGTCGTTTGAACGAAATGGAGTCGGAATCGCAAGCAATGAACAAAAATTGGCCAATAATCGTCAGAAATCGAAAAACGATTGATGAATATCCGCCGACAAATTGATGTAGAAATCTATTTACGGCATTTTCGGGTTTAGAAGTTGTCGTTTTATCCGGTAAGTGAAACAAATGACGGATAATGATACCGAGATTTGAATCTTAAGTCGACTTCTGCATCCATTAGTTTTGCTGTTACACTGTTACACCCGCTACTGTAGTTTGAATTGCCAAAAGGTTACGATTTCATTATATACAAAAAAATTTGTCTTTTATGCAAGTAACATCAGAAATGGTAGTGGGAAGATATTCCGCCAGATGGCAATGGTTCATTGAACTGGTCGCTCAAAGAACAGAAGTACAGAAACTCAGAGGTTATATTAATAGGTCGTGGTCTATATCCACATCTTAGTTTGCCGTTATTCGATTTATCGCACAAGTTAATAGATTTTATTGTATCCTTCAGCAAACTTACGTATGTCGTCGTTTTTTTTAAAAATGTTATTGATATTATATTGATTGATAAACTTATCGGATACACTAATTTATTATAATAAACTTTGAAATACTGCAAGAAATAAAACTATTGTTGTAGAAAGTGACTTCTGGGTCGCAGTTCTAAATTGGCATAACAATTACCAACTTAATTAACAGTGGTCAAAGTTTTTTTTAATCTGTCAGTTTAGATGAAGTTTACGAAGGTAACGGACTTAAAATTTCAGAAATTGTATGTAGGCCTATGTGTTTGTACGGGAGATGTGATAGCACCCTAATAATAACAACAGTATATGAAATATTACATCGGTAGTGCTTTTCAATTGATATTTCGCAGTTTAAATATTTATTAAAAAGAAATTATTATAAATTATTTTATTTTAGTGTCATTTATTATCAAAATAAGTTAAATATCATTGCACGAATTCATTTTCAAATTATGAATATAAAATTACTATCAATTTGTAATTAAATGTTGTCAACTGAAAATATAGTACGATCGCTGAATTATCCAATAGTTTAGATTTCTTACCATCTCCAGTACCCTGAAAATCTTTTCTACTGAAAATTGCCTATGAAAGTCAATCTTCTTTTCGTCGTATAATTGATGCGCAGTTATTATGACGATATCCTATCACAAATTCCCACGTTCTCAGCAGCCAATCACGTGTCGCCTAGAGGTCACGTGACTTCGGGTTGGAAGCGCGGTATATGACGTCTAGTTCTGATGTTTTCGTCAACTGCGGGGAAAAGATAAAGCAAAATGGCGACTGCAAATTGAATTCAACCGTGATCGTTCAATGAACTGCCTCTCATAGATTTCACGCAGTTATCTACTCTCGTAAATTTTAAATTATCTGCTTCAGATTGTCAGTGCAGCAGCAGTATGCAAAGCTCCTGTCGTAGTATTAATTGCTCAGAATTTGTTTTTCTTAACTTTGTAATATAGGGATATAGACTATATATATAGGATATATTTAATAGTTCCAAGGAAAGGAATACAATGCTAAAGGCAGATTGTTGGAGTAATCATACACATAAATGCTTTTTAATCCCAATGTTCAGATTAATGTTTCAGAGTTGACAATTGCGATAAGCTCATCCAGTATGTTGGCCTTAATATCTCAACTCAGTCTCGAATTCGCGACCTTTCGTTGTAGAATCTAACGCTCTACCACTGCACCATGAGGCGTTTCAAATTCTTGCTGTTCTCAATTCTGCTCCAAATATCCTGTCATACAGGTTGTCAAATACATGTATATTGGCTTATTGCATAAGATGTTTTATCCAGGATACATGTATTTCAAGTTTCAACTGCAGGACATTACAGATGGCTGAGGTTTAAGCTACATCGAATACTGCTACTACATCGAATACTGCTACTACATCAAATACTGCTATTACATCAAATACTGCTACTACATCAAATACTGCTACTACATCAAATACTGCTACTACATCGAATACTGCTAGTACATCGAATACTGCTACTACATCGAATACTGCTAGTACATCGAATACTGCTAGTAGGCTACATCAAATACTTCTATTACATCAAATACTGCTACTACATCGAATACTGCTACTACATCAAATACTGCTATTACATCAAATACTGCTACTACATCAAATACTGCTACTACATCAAATACTGCTACTACATCAAATACTGCTACTACATCGAATACTGCTTGTATATCAGTCACCTCTGCTCTCCAATCTATATTCTATTAATTTCTTTACAATGGTAGCTTATCCAACACCGTTTAAAAGGATAAACATTTATATTACTCGATTCCATCTTTATTTTCATACATCTCTCTCTCACTCTCTCTCAGTCTATTTATATTATTCTTTTTATTTATTTTGATCGCTTTCTTTCTCCGATTCTCTCTTTCTCTCTCTATCCCTCTTTGTCCCTCCCTATCTCCTACTTCAGACACGATGGATGTCTCTCTTTATAATTCGTAATCTTTTCTTCTCTCACCTGAATACAAT